>JADBJO010003622.1:0-7500 GCA_016801955.1 Conus betulinus | reverse complement strand
TTCTTTTCTCTTGCCATGCTTTAAAAAGCAGTGTTTTGCTTCTATGGGTGATCAATGCATTGTTAAAGAGTAGCTGACTGTGGAAATTATCGCTTGTTACTTCTGATAAAGAAGTAACCGATTTGCTTTCTAGATAACTACGAATAACTTCTTTTTCAAAAGGCATTGTCTATTTCATCTAATCCTTTTACTTCACGTGCTTTACAATTGATGTAGAAATACTGTCATACTTTGCCAGTTTTTCAATATGCCATTTTGGAATATACCCCCCCAGTTTTGATTATCGGTAACTTCAAATAGTTTTCCAGCCCATTGTAGATTCAAGTATTTTTGCTGGTCAATCATGTTAATCATTGTAATACCTCCTTCTTCTACTTCAGCTTCCATTATTTTTCTTTTTTTACTTTTTCAAATGCTTTTCTGTTGCTTTGTTTTTTTTTCTGCCATAAGAATTTATATAAGATAGTATTAATCTTACTTAAAATGTTGCTTTGGAATACTAATGGATTGCATTACATATGTAAACTGACTAATAAGAAAACTTTTAATCACTACCATCTTACCAAAAATACTTAGGTCTCGTTTGCTCCAATCCCTTATCATTCTATTTACGTGCTCTAATCTGTGTGTCCAGTTGTCTTCAATTTCTTTTGCTAATCTATGTGCTTCAAAGTATATACCCAGTATTTTTTATCTTAGTAACTATAGTAAATGGAATGTTTTCATTAGCAAGTTGTCCTATTCTTAAAGCTTTTGTTTTTTGTGTATTCATTTTAAGCCCAGAAAATCTTTCAAACCTGGAAAGTATTTCAACCGATGTATGCATATCTTGCGCATGTTTCAAAAACAGAGTTGTGTCATCAGCAAACTGTTTTATTTTCAAGTACATTGGATCAGTCTGAGATGTCATAGGTAACTTTATTCCTTCTATACTGCTATTTCTTATTTTGATAGCGAGAAGTTCCACTGCTAATACAAAGACTAGAGGGGAAAAGGGACATCCTTGTCGAATGCCACATAACACATCAATGGCTCAGAAATCCATCCTCCATTACTAATAGAGCTAACAGTCCCATTGTTTAAGACACATACCCATTTTCTAAAGTCTGCTCCGAATCCAAAGACTTCCAATGCCTGATACAAAAATGTTTTTGATATAGAGTCAAATGCTTTAGAATAGTCAATTGCTAGAAGATACCCTGCCTTTTTAGTTAGTTAAGGTAGTTAATCGCATCGTCTTTTTCTATTATCCTCGTAAATAAAGAATTTTGTCTTGTCTTCGTCATGTCTTGTCAATAGATCTTATTATTGTTGAAATATTTCTCCCTCTAATGTACCCCGCCTGATCTTCACTAACAATCTTATGTATTACATTACCAAGTCTTTGTGCTAATACTTTTGCTAATATCTTATAGTCACAATTAGTGAGTGTTATTGGTCGCCAGTTTGTTAATTTGTCTCTTTCTAAATCCTTTCCTTTATGTAACAGCGTTATTATTCCTCTTTTTTGTGTATACGATAGCTCCCCTTTCTGGAAAGATTCTGCAAACGAATTAGTAATAATATTGCCTAGTTTCCCCCAAAGAATTTTAGAACTCTATTGTTATGCCGTCACATCCTGGAGCTGAACCATTTTTTAACTTCTTTAAAGCATTAGTAGTTTCATTTAAAGTGATTATGCCTTCACATTTGGTTGCGTCTTCTTTACTTAGTCGTGGAAAATGTTCATTTTCAATGAACATATTAACTTCTTCAACAACATTATCTGTTGCTGTTTTTTGACTGTAAAGCGATTTATAAAAAGATGTAAGCTCTTGCATATGCTGCCCTGCTCAGTTATAACTAATCCCGTTTCTTTTTGAAGCCTAGTTATAGATTTTTTTTTTCCCCTATCCTTTTCTAAGCTACATAAGTATTTAGTATTGCGCTCTCCTTCCTCTATCCATTTTATTCTAGACCTAATCTGCGCTCCTTTTGCTTCATTTATCTGCTCTATTTCAAGTTTTTGCTTTAAATGTAAGAGCTTGGACTGCGCATCTTTCTTTCCTGGATTATCTATTATTTCCTTCTCTGTTTCTATGATTTTCATATATGTGTCTTGATACTCATTTTTTCTTTGAGTAGCTAAATTTTTTCCAAAATCTGTACACAAAGATCGAATCTCAACCTTACAGTTTTCCCATTTGTCTATGTTAGACATATCTTCATAAACTTGATTATTTAAGAAAGTATCGAGCAACATGTTCATCTTTTGCACAAATACCTTATTTGTTAAATAACTATTGTTCATTTTCCAGTATCCGGGTCCTCGCACAAATTCTCTTTCATTCAGTTCAATAGATACTGCCTTATGGTCAGAGTTAGGTATAGTTATGTGTTCGCAATCGTGTTTCACAATACTCTATCATGCTCTCCGATAAAAAACAATAATCGAGGTGACGCGCTATAAATGGATTATTTCTACTCCAAGTATAATCCTTCTCATTGATATGGAGCATTCTCCCATATATCAGTTAGTTCTAGCTTCCTTACTAGTTTTTAAATTCTTCAACTTCGTTTTCACCATGAGGATTTCCAGATATCACATCGTTTCCAATGTGGAGAACACAGTTAAAGTCTCCAAGCAGAATCAAATTATCAGAGAAATCGTTACATTTGTAGTATAGTTCATCAAAGAAAGCTATTTTTTCTACAAGGTTATTAGGAACATAAACATTTGCTAAGTTAAAACTAAATTGGCGCTAATGGCACATCATACTTCTGTATTTGTTTGCTGCTAATGGCACATCATACTTCTGTATTTGTTTGGCGCTAATGGCACATCATACTTCTTATTTGTTTGGCGCTAATGGCACATCATACTTCTGTATTTGTTTGGCACTAATGGCACATCATACTTCTGTATTTGTTTGGCGCTGATGGCAAGTCATACTTCTGTATTTGTTTGGCACTAATAGCACATCATACTTCCGTATTTCTTTGGTGCTGATGGCACGTCATACTTCTGTATTTGTTTGGCGCTGATGACATGTCATACTTTCGTATTTGTTTGGCACTAATGGCACATCATGCTTCTGTATTTGTGTGGCGCTAATGGCACGTCATACTTCCATATTTGTTGGCGCTAATGGCACATTAGCTGGCTGTATCTGCACTCCTGGCGTCAAATAGAGACACGCCACAGTCCATAATACCGTGGTGTTCTCACCACCAAGGGTGCAAAAAAGAATCCAATAACACCCCCGTCTCTATTTGACGCCAGGAGTGCAGATACAGCCAGCCGTGTCTCCCTGATGAGTTCCGACCCAGCGGACGAAAGGCCTCGGAGCAGGCAATACAAATATATCTGCCTTTAAAAGGGATTGCGATGGTTCCCTTATGCAGCCAGTGAAGAGTTTTCATATTTTCTTAATTTCATGTTCCCCCTTATTACATCTTCAACCTCCTCCTTAAGTTCAAAGTTTTGCCAAGTCATTACTATGAAGACAATTTAGTTGTTGCCTGCGCTTGTTTTTTCCCCACTATTAGATTGTTCATCTTTGTATTTGTCGGACTTTATTCAAGTTAAAAGGTTGTGCCAGTCTTGAATAAAAGTTACTCTGTGTTAGGTTTCCTTACGGGAGCAAAGACTACCCCACTTGTTTACTGTTTATTGTTTACTGTTCCCTGCCTCATTTCATTTCCAATTTCGTTTTGATTAAATCGAGGTTATTGTTGTTTGTTTCTGTCTGTCTTTGTGTTTGTCTTTTGATCTCCCTTGCATCCTTGGGTGGATCCTCAAGTGTAGGCTCAAAGATTGCCCCCTACATTTTATACTATTTGCATAATATCTGTAGTTTTTCAGCAACTTTTTTCCTCCCCACACTTTCGTTTGGTTCCTTTACTACTCTTTGCTGGCTGCTTCGGGGGTGCTATTGGATTCTTTTTTGCACCATTGGTGGTGAGAACACCACGGTATTATGGACTGTGGTGTGTCTCTATTTGACGCCAGGAGTGCAGATACAGCCCCGTGTCTCCCTGATGAGTTCTGACCCAGCGGACGAAAGGCCTCTGAGCAGGCAATACAAATATATCTGCCTTTAAAAGGGATTGCGATGGTTCCCTTATGCAGCCTGTGAAGAGTTTTCATATTTTCTTAATTTCATGTTCCCAGTTTTTACATCTTCAACCTCCTGCCCCCCCCCCCCCCCCCCCCCCCCCCCCCCCCCCTTAAGTTCAAAGTTTTGCCAAGTCATTACTATGAAGATAATTTAGTTGTTGGCCTGCGCTTGTTTCCCCCACTATTAGATTGTTCATCTTTGTATTTGTCGGACTTTATTCAAGTTTAAAAGGCTGTGCCAGTCTTGAATAAAAGTTACTCTGTGTTAGGTTTTCCTATGGGAGCAAAGACTACCCCACTTGTTCACTGTTTACTTTTTAGTAGGACAAATACTTTGAAGACTTACCTGTCCCCAAAAATGTCAGAATATTGAAAAAGGATGGTGGAATCTCACCTGGGAGCTAGAAGTTCAGCTCAAGAACACGGCTGCCCTCAAACTCATTCCTGAGCTTGGCACCGAACTTCCTCCTCTCCACGCTTCTTTTTTTTTGGGGGGGGGGGGGGGGGGGGGGGGGGGGGGGGGGGGGGGGGGGGGAGGGTGATTCCTGATATTCCCCATTGTAGGGAAAAAGGTATTTGTTTGGAACAGGTAAGTATGAAGAAAACAGTCCTTGCAGCACTGCACCCTCTTCTGATAATGACAAAGGAGGCAGCACCATCTTCCCTTTCTTGCCTGCAGTCGTTCCCAAACAGATCAACGTTCAGCACTGTGTTCCTCAGTCGTCTTGGTCCAGGAAGTCTTCCACCAGACTGTTGAACTCGTCAGCATACCTCAGGTGCAGGTTGTGCTTAGCTTCCGGCCAGTTGATCAATCTGAAAGAGCAAGATTCCACAAACTGCAACTCCTGCAATCCTTCCTAATTGTTCATGCATGGGGCAACAAATCACAAAGATAAAAGTGATCAGTCCTTCCTATAGTTCATGCATGAGGCAACAAATCATAAGAATAAAAGTGATCAATTCTTCCTAATTGTTCACGCATGAGGCAACAAATCACAAAGATAAAAGTGATCAATTCTTCCTAATTGTTCATGCATGAGGCAACAAATCACAAGGATGGAAGTGATCAGTCCTTCCTAAAATGTTCACATATGCAATGTGCTTGATCTGAGTGATGTGTTAGCAGAAAGGGACTGGTGATGCCACTGACTGTACAGTGGGAAACTTGCAGTGATCAGATCTACAACATCATGAGCATAATGGTGGCATTCAGGAAAACACATCCTGATCCTTTATTGTTAAATATGAGGCTCTGAAAACTCACACAGATCATGGAATGTTTGTTCTGCAGGTTACCATGAACAGCTGCATTGATTCCCGAACACTGTTTTAGACATGGCTGAGCAATCCCACTGAACATGGCTGAGCAATCCCACTGAACATGGCTGAGCAATCCCACTGAACATGGCTGAGCAATCCCACTGAACATGGCTGAGCATCCCACTGAACATGGCTGAACAATCCACTGAACATGGCTGAACAATCCACTGAACATGGCTGAGCAATCCACTGAACATGGCTGAGCAATCCACTGAACATGGCTGAGCATCCCAATGAACATGGCTGAGCATCCCAATGAACATGGCTGAGCAATCCCACTGAACATGGCTGAGCAATCCCACTGAACATGGCTGAGCACATGAATTCTGTTATGGAGGAGAACCTGGGGAAAACTCTCAGCAATCTCAGAATATTGAAGTTGGAAAAAAATATATATATATATATCAGTGCCCCTGGAGCATTGTTATGGAGGTAGCTGGGAAAGCTTACATTGGTTCCAGACTACTGCTGTGGAGCTAATTATGCGAAGCCACCATGACCTCCAAGTGTTGCTATGGAGGGAGTTGAGAAACTCACCTTGATCCTGGAATGGTGCGGTGCAGGTAGTCAGGGTGCTCCTGCACCACAAGCGCGTCTTTCTGACCGTGGACGATCAGGGTGGGACACCTGACATTCTTTGTTTCTTTGATGCATATGTCACCTGTCTCGCACACACACAAACACATGGTCATGCACAGGCACATGCACAGGTACTTTACTTGTGTGCCAACTTGCATTTATGAAACTTGAAATCACTATTACATAATCGTTAATATCTATCATACTTTAACCCATTGATAAATGACATTCCCAATAAATACTGAGCACCAAACCCATATGTTTAAATCAGGTAAAGGGAAGTGACTCTTTATCCAGGTGGTCTTAATTAAAATGTTTCACTGCATTTAAAAGAAAAGCTTCTTCTTCTTGTTTTTAACAGGCTTCATACTGATTTCTGATTTGTAAATTTCCTTGACTGTTCAAATAGAGAACAGTTATTTTCCCAGTCTCCATTTTTTACCATAAAATGCTTGTCCGAAGTTACCAGAAGCCATGTTAAACGTTGCAGGAAATCCGCAAAAACTTGTATGAAATGCTTTTTTTTTTTTTTCACTTTTATCTCAAGAATGCCTGAGCTCTGAACCATGCATAATCAAAGCAGGTTTGATTTGATGTGATAGAAAAATAGCAATGTCACACAGAGTCTGACACTGCAGTTAATGCCCTTGAAGAGGGGACTTCAGGTAAGTCTGTATGGAGTTGTCTCATCACTATATCAAGCCATAATCGCAGTCAACCCTACACCTGGACACTGCCGGGGTGCAGTGCACAGTGCCACAGGTCTCCCCCTCAGCAATGCTCATGCCACAGAACTGATGTATTCCAACTGGTTTTGTTCCACAAGTATTGCAAGAGGCGTTTAACAATTTGACACAGTTGAAAATAACAAATTTGTTTACTTACATCTTGTATTTTCAAGTTTTAGAACCTTCTGATTCTGCCATCTGCATTCAAGAATGACGCCAATAAACAAAAAAAAAAGTTTCAGGGCATCAAAGCAGCATAGGTCCAAAGGTGCATAAAACTAATGAAATTTTGATTTTAAATTTGCAAAACTGTTAATTCTATTACAACCATGCAAGGCTTTTCACATCTTGGTAGAATACCTTTTCAGATAATAGAGTTAAAAAATGTGTCAACTTTGCTCATGCAATAAAAAAATATCTGAGTCTGTCAAAGCATCAAAAGTCCTGATGCATATCATACTATCTGAAATTGTAACAGCTCGCTACATGGTTATTTGGAAATAACCCTGTGGATTTGTTTGCCTCGTAGGAAAATCTATTCTAAGATATCACATTGCAGAGAGGTAAGGTAAGGTGATGTTGCTTATAGCCCAGCCTGACCACAAGGGACCTATCAGGGCTGTCACCACGTTGAAGTCGACTCACAAGTCATTCATTCACAGACTGCCGTGGCTGCAAACACAGAAGGGCTGAGAGGGTTTCTTCAGGTAAAACGCCCAGAAATCAGTTTTTCTTTGTTCACTGGCCATCTCTCTGTGTGAGATCACAGTGACA
>JADBJO010003621.1:224317-226817 GCA_016801955.1 Conus betulinus | reverse complement strand
TTAGGTCCTTGAGTGGCCATCAACATATTCGTACCATTTTTGACATCAATAGCTCGCAGTTGTGTGTACAAGCGTATATGTGTTTGGGATGATGGGGTGGAGGGATTGCGGTAGAGGACGAAATGGGGAGTGTGTGTGGGGGGGGGGGGGGGGGGGGGGGGGGGGGGGGGGGGGAGCTGAAGACACTTACTCCCCATGTTCTTCAACTTCACAGGACGAAGCAGCCATCTTTGGCTCTGGTGCGACCACACATTGTACCACCTTTATGAAGTGCTAATTCATGTCACAGTGTTTCATGTTCTTTTCAGATCACCCGCCTAAAGGAAGCCATATCAGGATTGTCACCATGTCAAAATCGAGTCCCTCTATGTATGTCAAAATAAGTTCATTTTAAATATACGAGCAAAAATAAAAAAATAAAAAACGGGACCTAAAATGAAGGAAAGCAGGAAGAGAACCGTTTGCTGTGGTTTGACAGTAATTTCCTTTTCAAAGATTAACTTTTCTTTTCCACTATTTATACGGAAACAGCTACTAAGACTCGTGAGACAGAGCTGACCGCTGGCGAGAAGGATAGGCCCATCACCGGTGGTAGAGTCAGGAAGGATTCCTCCTTTCTGAGATTTCCCGGTCCCTTCTCCGTACGAATTTGTCATCACTATTCTATATGACCTTGAATAAGATACCCGTAGAAAAGACGTCTAGCTTCAAGCCAGAGATAGAACTCAATTTATTAAGACCGTTTTGACGCTGCTACAGTAAGGGATTAACTGCAGGCTGCTCGAACTGAGGAAAAGAACAACTCTCCGTTGAAAGTCCGAAAAAAGATAAAAGCAAGACAGAGCAAAAAAACTGACACAGACAGAGCAAACATAAAACTGACACAGACAGAGCAACAAAAAACTGACACAGAGTAAAAAAAAAAAACCTGGCACAGAGCACAAAAAACTGACACAGACAGAGCACAAAAAACTGACACAGACAAAGCACAAAAAAAACTGACACAGACAGAGCAAAAACACTGACACAGACAGAGCAAAAAGAACTGACACAGACAGAGCATGAAAAACAGACCAAAAAAACGACAAAGACAGAGCAAAAACAAAAAACCTGACACAGACATAGCAAAAAAAAGAATTGACACAGACAGAGCAAAAAATAAACTGACACAGACAGAGCACACAAAAAAAACTGATGCAGACAGAGCAAAAACAAAAAAACTGGCACAGACAGTGCAAAAAAAAAAAACCTGACACAGACAGACCAAAAAGAAAACACCCGACACAGACAGAGCAAAAAAAAAGGCAAAGACCATCAATAAAACTAACAGACAGAGCAAAAATCTGACACAAACAGAGCAGAAAATCTTACACGGACAGAGCAAAAATCTGACACGGGCAGAGCAAAAAAAAAATCTGACACAGAGCAAAAAAACCGATACAGAGCAGGTTGCAAAGTGAAACGACTGCAGGCGGAAATCTAAACAAATCTTAAATAAATGTCAGCGAACCGCCCAGAGAAACGTGGAAAAACGAGTCACAAGACAAAACACAACGCGTTTCGACCTCTTAGGTCTTCCTCAAGTGAAACAAAAACGAAAAAAATAACGAAAAAAATGCACTTAGCTTTGATCGCTTCAGATTGCTTCTGAGTTCAGCGCAAGGAAGAAGGCGGACAAAGCAAGAAAAACCTGACACAGGCAGAGCGAAAAAAAAAAAACGGACACAGACAGAGCAAAAAATCTGACACAGACAGAGCAAAAAAAAAAAAACTGACAGCTGCGTCTTGTTCAACGGTTGGCCACAGAGTGACAGGAACCGGAAGCGGCCGCCAGGTAAAGGCTTGAAGACGTAACACGGGTCTGGCGGGTTTGTCTTAATACTACATTACCCACCAAATGTTGGCCAAACAGAGCCAGACGCCTCAGAGCTTGCCAGCAGTTTGACAGCGCACACCGCGTGACTTCCAAAGTGTTGCTGGTGCGGGCATTCCGTAGCAATTACTGATCAAGTTAGAACGAAAGCGATTGGTAACAGACTGTACCCAAGCAAGGGGAATAACCCAGTCTGCGGAGCGACCAGTGTTTGAAAGCGAGCTTGCCAAACCATTTGGTTTCCTGTTCTGCTTCCAGGTCTGTTTGTCTGAGAGTCCGCGGTTCAGCTGGACCAAACTAACGTCAGCTGGCCCTTACGGTCAGCCACCCTCCTAGAGAGACGGACACGTAGATGGATAGATGGATCTATGGATAGCTGGATTGATGAATAGGTGGGTGGACACATAGGACTATAAATAAGACAGTCAGACAAACGAACAGACCAAGACAGATCGACTGACAGACAGAGGGGCAGGCAAGCAGGGGGACAGACAGACAGACAAACAGATAGATAGATAACAGACAGATAAAGAGATAGAAATAGATACATACATAGATTGATAGATAACAGACAGATAGAAAGAGAAATAGATATTGGAAAGATAGATAGATAGATAATTGGAGAGA
>JADBJO010003621.1:214317-221817 GCA_016801955.1 Conus betulinus | reverse complement strand
AGAAAGTTACGTCTTGCTCAGAAATGATGGGGAAAAACTTGATCTTAATCAGAATAACTGTTCAAAACCGCTTCATGACCATGTCTGTTTACATCTCGGGCCGGGTCAGTGTGGCCATCGTCACGCCTGTAAACATCACACGTGGCTGCCGACATGATGCTGAAACAGCAGACCCAGGTATGTCGATGAGGGGCAACTTCTGCCCAGCGAGTTCCAACGGTTGATCAGCTCATCAATCATTGGGGTCCTTCCTCTTCTCTCCAGGTCCCACCCTCCTCCCTAGCTGAGTCCCCCCCCCCCTTCTCCAAGTACTACCCTCTTCCACTTCTACCGCCCCACTCCCCTCTTTTTTTCCCATCACCAGCAGAGAGACGGCAGCAAGTACCTTCACCTAAATTAGACACCAGTGTAACGCCTACCCCACTGCAGAAGAAAGCAATTCTGAACCAGTCCAGCCTAGTCTTCGCTTTCCTTCTTTTCTCCAGCCTCAACACCCCTCCACTCACCCTTAAATCTGTTATCACCAACCATTCGGAGTTTCTCTTGACACAATAATGCAGAGCAACGTGACCTTAAAGACATATTCCACTCGTTCCTGTGCAAACACGTGAGACTCTTTCGGTATAATGCGATTTCATTTGTGACACTTCACAAGAATTCCTGGCTCATCTTGTCTCCATTGGCAATATTCAACCACCTACATTTAAGTTATGGTCCATATTTTGCTGCAAGTACGTTCATTCATTTCTACGCATCTGATTTTGATATAAAAGCTAAACTTCGTTTAAGTTATAACGTTTACCTGAAATTTATGTGAAAAAAGGAGTATACTGTTAAGGATGAGATTTACGTCCTATCGGCCTGCCAGTCCAAATCAACATCAGCAGGGCAAGAATCTGCGCAGCAGAATAAGCAGAATAAAGCACTGATGAATAAAGTTACGGTTACGAATCCATTTGAAGTCATTTTTTTTTCAGTTAGCAGCTATCTATGAAATAATATATTTTCATGGAATATTACATCTCTCTGGTAACAAGAATTGTGATATTTTGTATTTTCCATCTCCGACTTTTCTTAACCCTTATGGGAAGTAACTCTTTCAAACCGTGCCAAGTAGTTAATTCCCTTGGCAGTCAACCACTTTGTTTCCACTCCTGACTCACAGGGCGTACCCGGGATGTGTTCGACCTAGGTGGGAATCTGCACTCTTTCCATGCCCTTCCATTTCAGACTTCATCGCATACGTAACTCTCAGACGGTAGGCGTTGGAGAGAGAGAGAGGAGAGAGAGAGAGGGGGTGGGAGAGAGAGAGAGAGAGAGAGAGAGAGAGAGAGAGAGAGAGAGAGAGAAAGAGAAAAGAGGAAAGGAAGAGGGGGGTGATAGGGAGAGAAGGAGAAAGGGAACAGGTGGAGAAAGAAGAGAAAGGAGGAAAGGCAGTAGGATGAGGGGGAGGAGATGGAGGAAAAGGAGGGGGAGTAATAAAGAGAGGGAAAATGGAGAAGTAGAATGAGAGAGAGAGAGAGAGAGAGAGGAGAGGGAGAGAGAGAATGGGGAAGAGAAAAAGGGAGGTAGAGGGAGGGGGGAACAGAGAGAGGTGTTGAGACAGAAGGTGGAGAAGGAGGGGGAGACTGATAAGGAGAGAGAGAGAGAGAGAGAGAGAGAGAGAGAGAGAGAGAGAGATGGGGGGAGGGAAGGAGGGAGGGAGAGACAGACGGACAGATTGGCAGAGAGGGCATTAACAAAAATCGTTAACTGGCGTTTCGTTGCTTCTCACACCATTTGTTTTCTTAAACTCAGTCAACTTCATGTGATGCTAACTCTTAGCTCAAGGCTTTGCCAAATAATCTCTGAAACTGAAAAATTCAAGCAAAGTTTTTTTTTTTTAAACAGATCTTCTTCATCTTCTTCTTCTTCTTTTTCTCCTCCTCCTCCTCTTCTTCTTCTTCTTCTTCTTCTTCTTCTTCTTCAGGCACGTTTCATAAGAAAAGTCAGCACAAGAGTGTATTGGTTGCTTAGAATCCGACCCATGAGGCGAAATCTCGACCATCTGTTTGCAGAGAAAGACACAGTGTTTACAATGTAAGATATTACGCTAGTGTCACGCCCTGTATATTGTTCACTGCAGTATTGCCACGCCATGTGTAACCAGTCTTCGTTTCATAACCTATTCGACAGGTGAAGGAGCTGTCAATAGCTACCAGTCGCTAGGAAAGATTGCACAGTCCGGCGAATCACGCGCCTCGACACATACATAAATTACAAGAGCGCGTGCACGAGCCCAGATCGTACAAAACCCGCATCTCTCCTCTGGTCTCCGCTAAGGGAAGTAATAATACGTAAAGAGTGAAAGAGTTCATTCCCATGTACTTTACTGTGAAATAAGATCATGCCGGTGCGGAATGACAAACGCTTACATGACTGAAAAGTTCCGATATTTCTATAACAATGTGTCACTTCATAGAGTGGTTAAGCTTTGACAGAGTTTCACAGAGTTCATCTTCAGTAGAAAAACATTACGATAATATCTCTGAGCGGATCATGGACCCGCTGGCCGATCCGGACCGGCACCACAAGCAACAGGAGACAATCTATAGACGAAAAGAAGCTCGACAAATATAATCAGGAGATTCTTTCCGACAGTTGATTATCTCTTATTTCATTCGTTGCGCTTCTTTCTATCTACAGATTATTCATCTCCTGCCTATGGAAAATTCGCTGAGCTTCTTTCCATCATTAGATTATCTTCTCCTACCTGTGACAACGCCGTTACGGCCTCTTATTGCGATTATCCAGGCAATATAAAGGTTTGTCGAGCTTATATCTGTCGGATGAAGAGGACAGCAAGGAAGAGAGGGGGGGGGGGGGGGGGGGGAGGAAGAGAGTGAAGTAAAGTGATCGCATATGGCACGTGGTATGTCCCGTGAGCCTTAAACGTCGTGACGTGAGTGCATTCCCACGTGCGCCAGTCACTCTGATAATGTTGTTGCACATGTGTGCTGTCATTATGCTGTCAGAGGGTGGGGGCAGGGGATGAAAGGGGGGGGGAGGGGTGTGAGGGGGCTCTGTCAGGGTTGAAAGTTTGCTTTAAATTACGAAAAGTCGAGTTAAACGAGCAGAGTCACCAATGCCTAGCATGAGCTTAATTCCTCCTCATCAGTGACCTTTGGTGCCAGAACATGTTTCTGTCTAGAAGATTTACACTGCCCACCTCGGTAACAAAAACATCAGAAAACACACACACACACACACACACACACACACACACACACACACACACACACACACACACGAGCGAGCTTACACACGCACGCACACTCATACATTCATTTAACACGATGGAGAGAGAGAGAGAGAGAGAGAGAGAGAGAGAGAGAGAGAGAGAGAGAGAGAGAGAGAGAGAGAGAGACAGACAGACAGTTACAAAACAAAAAAGAGAGAGGCAAGTTTTTAAAAAGTCAGTTTAAAGATCTACGCCAAAGAAGAACCTTGTCGTTTGACTTGGTCTCAATATCAACTCATTAATGGAAGAGCTGTAAATACAACAACAGATACATGAATTTCAATTCGTAAGCTAAGGCAGGATACTTATTACTCAACCTTTTGACGAATAGCGGTACATAACCATACTGATTCTGAAAAAAAAAATTACTGAATGTCGACTTGACCTAAACATTTCAAAAGAAAACCAAAGAGAGAAACAAATCTTGCAAAAGAAAGAAACAGAAAAAAGAAAAGACCAAATGGGTTCCCGACCCCTCTGTTGCTTCAAAGGTTTTAATACACACACTAGAAATGGCAGAGGAGGGAGAACGCAGACTACCACCAAGGTTGAACATTTTTCGTAACTTCTACCAAACCTTCCGACATAACAGCGACTACTTGTCAAATTGCTGTGGAATGGAGTCACTGATAGTATGTTCAAGTGTATTAAACCCTACCTCTACAACAGTATGTTCAAGTGGTTTTAAATCCTACCTCTTCCACCGCAAAGCGAGAGTCTCACTGGACAGAACACACAGCAAGAAAATTCTGCTGCGTCACGGTGTCCCGCAGGGGGGAGTTCTATCCCCCCAACACTCTTCCTGCTTTCCACCAACGACCTCGTGTCAGAGATGCCTAAGGGAATCAAGACAGCACTGTACGCCGGTGACCCGGTGATGTGGTGCAAGGAAGACCATGCCTCAGCTGCCACCTGCCGTATGCACCAAGTGGTGGATCAACTAAACAGCTGGGCAGAGAAAAATGGTGCATTTCCATCAATGAGGACAAGTCTTCCAAGACCCTCTGCGCCTTCTCCAAACATTAGAAAGCAGCGACATCATTCTTCGGGGAACTCAGCTGAAGGAGGATGAAGAAGCAGCATGCCTTAGCGTCACCTTTGACAGAGGGGCGACCTGGGAGCCACCCATCGCTAAGGCAGAGGCAAAGGCTTGAAGGAAGCTGGCAATTTTACGCATGTTGGCTGGCACCACTTGGGGAGCTAACGAAACAACACTGAAAACTGTGTACCAGGGTCAGTCAGACCACATCTTAAATATGGCTCCACAGCCTGGTCGACTTGCTCAAAGACAACTCGGCAAACACAGGGATGAAGTCCAAAGTCAGGCTCTACTACGCATTATCACCGCAACAATGAGGTCAGCGCCCATCAGGGAACTGGAGCGACTTACAGGCATCCAACCTTTGAATCAGCGGAGAGATGCCAAAATAATGATGCAGGCAAGAACATATCAGAGTCTCCCTGATCATCCGATGAAAAGAAAACTGGATGGCTTTACCCAAAATCGTTTGAAGAGGAGCAGTTTCGTCCACGAGAGCAAAAGGCTGTCTCGACAGTACCAAGACAAACTGCCGAGTGACATACTGTCTCTCTGCCTCTCAAACATTCCGCAACTCTGGGCATCAGACCAGTCCTACATCAGGGTCTTCACCACTGTCCTTGCCTCATCCATGGGGACGGACAGGATGAGAAAATAAAAACAGACCCTCACTCTTGCCATGATTGCTGAATATTACCCTCAGGAGGCGTAGATTCACGTTTATATACCGATGGGTCAGCAACTCATGCCGTACCAGACAGAGGGGCGGGCATCCTTTTTTTTTCAAATTCCCCAGTGGAGAGACCACAGCTTGCAGTGTTTCCACAGAAAAGCACTGCACAAACTACAGAGCTGAAGAACAAGCCCTTCTGCAGTTTACCTCCATCATCCAGAAACACAGACAGTGATACCTGTCAGTCAGGTTGTCTTCCTGTCTGACGCCCTCTCTGTCCTGCAGGCATTTCAGAACAGCAAACTCTCAAAGCCTCAGCGAAGCACTGCAAAAAGTAGATGCTAACAGAAGAGTGGTGCTCCAGTGGATTCCAACCCCACTGTGGGGTACCAGGCAACGAGCTGGCTGATCACCTGGCGAGGGAGGGTGCTCAAGGGGAGCAGCATAACAACAGCATCACCTACAGCGAGATGCGAAGCATCGTCCAGACTATCACAATGCCCAGGACACCCCCAGGATGGTTATCATCTGTTGTCCAGAGAGCAACAAAGTGTCCTGGTGAGGCTCCGCGCCGGGGCACAACGGACTTAACAGTCACCTGTGTCGAGAGTTCAAGGTGATGCCTTCTCCAGTCTGTCCTTGTGGGCAGGAAGAACAGACAGCGGAGCATGTGCTCCAAAAAATGCCCATGACATGAACAGCCAAGGAGAGAGGCGTGGCCAACAGAGACAGCTCTGATGACGAGTTCTACGGCAGTCTACAAGAGCTGGAGAAAACGGCACTATTCATTCAAGGGCCGGACTGACCGTGTAGAACAAGGCATTCGCAAAGAAGAAGACAAAACCTTGCCATTTGTATGTGGTATATCTCTTAATAAATCTTCAGACTTACCGCATATACAACCTATCTCGTTCACATAATTAAATTGTCTTTGTCTTATCAACACTTTGGCGGTTGATAGTTGAAGGCTTTTGTCGGTGCAGCGACTGCAAAAATTGCTTATATGTCAGTATTTTTTATGCTCGTCTGGGCAGTGTCTTCGTTTAGCTTACCGTTTTCTGGCAAAAAAAAATGGCCACCAAAATAGTAGAGATTTGATTATCCCGTCAGTTGCCCTCACTATAAGTGTTCCTATAAAGCGGATTTATTTTTTTTTACTTCCAAGTTTTAGACTGAATATTTAAAAGACTGTAGAAACAAGAACAATAAAAATTGATTTACAGATAGATAGATAGATAGATAGATAGATAGATAGATAGATAGATAGATAGATAGATAGATAGATATATCTTTGTTTTCTCAGAGAAGGACAGACAGACAGACAGACAGGGACAGGGACAGAGAGACAAGGAGAGAAATGACACATTTACAAGTCTTTTTAAATGACATTATTTCATCTGTTGTAAATAATGAATGACTGAGGCACAAAATTGGTCAGAATTATGCAAGAGAGAGGGGGGGCATGCGGGTCTATGTTGAGGGATGCAGCTAGAGGGGTTGAGGGGGTAAGACAGGGGGTGGCAAACAGTAAATAACAACCAAAAAAATTTTTCTTTGCTTTCTTTCGCTTTTTTGTTACACATTTTATATGTATATTTCATGATTTAGCACAGTTTGCGTCTCACTTTTGTGAAACAAAATATGATTTGTATGTGAATGCAAACGTTAAGCGCAACTTACTTTTTAGATCACGAAACATGGAAACAGGAAAATAAATAAAATTCCAATGATTCCATCCAACAGAGAAAACACAAAATCATCCTGACATCTCTTCAAACACCTGCAGCCCCCCCCCCCCCCCCCCCCACCCCCTCCCCCCTCCCCCCCTCCAAAAAAACTTTTTTTTTTTAAAGCAACCCCAAAACTTCATCACCTACCTGCTCACAACACAAAGAAGAGAAGAGAAGACCAGAGAAGAGCGGCAACAATCTGGCCTGGAGGAGGAGGGAGGGTCTGGTTGGGGGGGCCTGCCGACAGAGCCGGATTTTCGCAAGCGCACCGAGCAAAGTGTGGCACGTGCAACAAGGCAAGGAGACTGACAGTGAGCGGCACCGTCCCCCAGCAGCAGGCTTGAGGAGTTGAGGCCCCTTCCTTCCCTTTTGCTACTCACCGACCCACCATCTAGCTACCTGGGACCCTGATGAGGGGGAGAGGGGATGGAGGGACATGGGGAGGGGTGCTGGCAGGTTTCCCAGGTACATTTTTTTTTTTTTTGCCAACACAGCAAAGGGGCGGGGGTGTAGTAGTAGGGTGGAGGGTTGAGTTGGTAATGAGGTAGGTGAGCGCTGGCGTGTGTGTGTGTGTGTGTGTGTGTGTGTGTGTGTGTGTGTGTGTGTGTGTGTGTGTGTGTGTGTGTGGGGGGGGGGGGGGGGGGGGGACGGTGAAGGGGTTGGGAGGGGGAGGGAGGCGAGTAGGTGTGTGGGTGGGGCTTTGGCCACTTTCGGTTTGTTTGACTGCTTGGACGTTTTCTTTTTCTTTTCTGTTTCTTTTCCCCCATCGTTGTTCTTT
>JADBJO010003621.1:196817-206817 GCA_016801955.1 Conus betulinus | reverse complement strand
GTCTCACTAATTTGACTTGTGGGGTCTTCTCTTCTTTCTTCCCTTTAATTTTAGTTTCCATTCGCCACAGCGCTTTTCGTCATTTTTTGATTGGCGTGAGGAGCAGGTGTATTCTGGTCAAGTTCGTCCATCCAACCGTACCGTGTTGCCCTGCTTTCAGCGAAGTGCCCCGCTTCGCACGAGCAAAGCTTTGTTAGCACGTCACCGTCAGTCTGTCGGTCAACACCCCCCCCCCCCCCCCCCCCCCCCCCCCCCCCCCCCACCACCCCGCTGCATCCCGTGAGTATTATTCAGACCAGCCAATGAATGAGAGGGGACAGGAGCAGTATCTTAAAGTGGAGTCCCTCTGTGTGTGCATGTTGAAGGCATTCCTGTCTTCCTGTTGGTCGGTTTGGCTCTGTGTCTGCTGTCCCTGTTCAATTGCCTGTTCGCTACACTTCACGGGTGATTGTATCAAATCATAAACTTTAAGGTGCGCGCGCGCGCGCGTGTGCACACACACACACACACACACACACTCTCTCTCTCTCTCTCTCATCTCCTCTCTCTCTCTCTCTCTCTCTAAACATGAGACAAGAAGCTACCATCTGTGGGTTACTTCAGAGGGCAGCCAAGTCAATCAACCAAATAGTTTTCTGGCCCGGAAGAGGTGTAATCACTTCCGCCAGGCAACGGCACTCCAACGAAAGCGAATAGCGGGGGAAAATGAGGCGAGTTACAGTTCCTGATCCCTTGAATTCTTTGAAACAGCAACAACACGTCGAACCGAAAACACAACGGCTGTTCCTGCATGGGGGGAAAAAATGGTGGCTTAAAATAGAGAAAAGATTTTCTTCTTCTTCTTCTTGACCTGTAGCCTTTAAAGACAATATTCTTTTTCTCTTTGCTATCGAACACGAAGTAGACTTTAAGCGGAAAGAAACCGGACTTAGGTACCAGACTGTTTAAATTTCGTCTTCTCTCTCTCTCTCTCTCTCTCTCTCTCTCTCTCTCTCTCATTCACAGATATTAATGTAGCCAATATGCCGGGCTGTGTTATTCGCTAAATTCTGTCAACTGTCTTGTGATTGGTAGACAGATAGGTCGTTATTCATCTGCGGGATTTTCCATCGCTGATTGGTGATAGACTGTAGGCTACTGCAGCGAGTCAGACAGATGGTGACACATTGTTGGTGTGAGTCAGACAGATAGTGACACATTGTTGGTGCGAGTCAGACAGACAGTGACACGTTGCTGGCGTGAGTCAGACAGTGACACATTGTTGGTGTGAATCAGACAGATAGTGACACATTGTTGGTGCGAGTCAAACAGATAGTGTCACGTTGCTGGAGTGTCAGACGTTGCACATTGTTGGTGTGAGTCAGACAGACAGTGACACATTGTTGGTGTGAGTCAGACAGACAGTGACACATTGTTGGTGTGAGTCAGACAAACAGTGTTGGGTGTGACAACCACACATTGTTGTTGGTGTGAGTCAGACATCTTTCTGCCTTCGACTCCTCAGTGGAACAAGACCACGCCTGTGCCTGAGAGACACAGACTCCATACATGTTGCTCACTTTCTGCACACTGGGAACTCTGAACGTGTGGAGAAATAGGCGAAACAAGAAAAAAAAAGAAAAACACTCCGATAAGCAGAATTTCGAGCAAGGAGCCCATCTCGGGTCAAAATATCGAAGAATGACAAAAATTCCCCACGTTATCTAGGTGCAGAAACAGTCATATTTCAACTGCCATCTCTCTCTGTCTCTCTCTCTGTTTCTCTCCCTCTCTCTCTCTCTCTCTCTCTTACACAAGTGCTCTCTCTCTCTCTCTCTCTCTCTCTCTCTCTCTCTCTCTCTTATTTGTTTCATTTTCATTTATCTTTTATTATCATTTGATGTTCTTTTATGATTACATGACCGCTTTGCTTGCTTTTTTTAATTTAATTTTTTTTTTTTCATTAATTGATTTCACTGCATGTTTGTAGTCCCTACTCAGGGCGAGGACTGGATGTAATGTGTGTGGACTGTAACAGGTTCTGTGGACCAGCCAGCACGGTCGACGTCCCCACAGCTGGCCAACCACGCAAGGTGCTGAGGGCCTTCGGAGAGGCTGTGACCGAAACTGCCCTGCGTTTCGTCTCCCTCGTCCTCACGCCCCAGCAGGTGGCTCTGCTCAACATGCAGCCAGAGCCACAGTACCTGTACCTGCAGGGTCCGCCAGGCTGCGGGAAAACTGTAATCCTGGTTCTGAAGGCCCTGCAGTGGGCGAGGCAGGGTGAGGGGGGGGGGGGGGAGTGGTCGTTGTTAGTGAGTCTGACAATACATCACTGACCATTTTGTTGAAGGAGCAGCTGTGCAGAATGCTGGGGACGGCAGCACCAGCACCAGCTGGAAGCATCCACCGTCACATCTGTGACACCCATGACGTCAGCAAGGATGTTTCCGGTCTGGTGAAGCTGCACGCCGCTGGTCCTGATGCCTTCATCCTGTTTGATGAGACTCCTTTGAGCAGGTCGGTTTTTGACTTGGGTCACGCGCGCGTGTGTGTGTGTGTGTGTGTGTGTGTGTGTGTGTGTGTGTGTGTGTGTGTGTGTGTGTGTGTGTGTGTGTGTGAGTGTATTTGTGTGAGTGTATATGTGTGTGAGTGTGTGTGTGTGTGTGTGTGTGTGTGTGTGTGTGTGTGTGTGTGTGTGTGTGTGTGTGTGTGTGTGTGTGTGTGTTGAGTGTGTGTGTGTGTCTGTGTGTGTGCGAGTTTGTGTGTATGTGTGTGTGTGTGCGTGTATGTGTGATCTGTTCAACTCCAGCAACACCTATATACATTATTAAAACACTATATAATTCATAAAATAAGTTTACCTCTTTCAAAAAAGAAAAAAATAAGATCCACTGAAATCTCACGAAAAAGAACTGATAAATCACTGGTGGAAAGAGAACTTCTCTCTGATACACATCAAATCAGCACATTCAGTCAAAAAATGATGAACACTGAACAAGCTGTGCACATGCAACACACCATGGAGGGTCTTCCCTTCTGAGTATCCAACTGTGCGTTATATAGCTGTGCCCAATATGTAACCGTGACAAAACCGATTCCTCTTTACGGTTACGTACTACCGATGGGAAAGGATTGATTAAATCTGGGCAAATTTTAAACAATTTATTATGAATTTGATTAGACCATTCACTCTGCCACAGTTCACGACAATACAAACTAGATTTATGACGAAGATCTGAGTGAGGAACAAACTGCACAGGCCTCCTGGAAAGACTTGCACCGAGAGCTTGTTTGGCTGCTTTGTCTACCACTGAGTTACCATAGATTCCCATGTGGCTGGGGACCCAACAGAAAAAACTATATGCTTTCCCGAAGAGACAAGCTGAGTATGAAGATCATGAATATCCGCCAAAACTGGATGTGAAACTTCTCTTGTCGATAAAGCCGACAGTGCCGACAATGAATCCGATAAAATAAGGAAATCGTTCTGATCTGACCTGGACACCGCACTGAGAGCCAATTTAAAGCCTTCAGTTCAGCAGTAAAACAGACGACCAATCCCGCAATCTTAACAAGGTAGGCTCCTGAAAATTGTTATCACACACAATGGCAGCTGCAGCCCTCTCATACTTTTTAGAACCATCTGTAAAAATCTTGGTAAAATCTTTATAAAGTTCACATTGCTCAATAAAGTTGTTTATATGCAGCACTCGAGGTTCCTTTCGCAGCACTCGATATAAATTAATCTCTGGATTTCGCTATTTTCAGGGAGGTACATCAGTCTGTGATGGACCGTCATCAACAGCATCAAGGTCAATGCCAGCTGCCCCGAAGTGGGGCAAAATACGAATACCCAGTGGAGGAATCTCATTTGGCTTTAAGTCATATTTGGCTCTAAAAGGCGGGTTCATGACAATATCATAGGCAGGGTTTTCTGGATTAGCCCTCAGTTTCAGATAATAATTCATGGAAAGACACAATCTCCTTAGCTCCAGAGGGGGTTCACCAGATTCAACATACAAACTCTCTTTTGGAGATGTGCGAATGCTCCCAGAGCAATCTGCAGTCCTTGATGATGAATTGGATCAAGAGCTTTGAGATAAGACTTTCGTGCGGATCCATATACCACACAACCATAATCTAGCTTTGGTCTCACCAAAGCCCCGATATAATCGCAACAAAGTTCGCCTGTCTGCACCCCTATCAGTGTGACTAATAACCTGACTGGCAAGATTGTTTAATGTACTTAATGTGAGGCAAAAAAGAAAGCTTACTATCAAAAATACTCCCAAAATTTCGCTTGATTGGAAACTTTAATTACCTGACCATTGAGACTGATAGCTGGTTCTAAGACCTGAGATCTTTTCCTATGGAAATGAATACACTCTGTCTTAGTGGCTGAAAACTTAAATCCATTTTCAGTGACCCACTGCTGAACACGATTAACACACAACTGAAGCTGACGTTCAGCTGCAGCCAAGATTTTCCCCTTGGCAGAGATGGAGAAATCATCAACAAACAATGACTTATCAATCCCAGACTTTACTGACTGAACGATGTTATTAATCTTGAGATTGAACAGAAGTGGAGAAAGGATGCTACCCTGAGGAACACCCATCTCCTGCTCAAAAGGATCCGAAAAGGTAGAATGAAGTCGAACACTGAAATGCCTGTTAGACAAAAAATTAGCAATAAACGTTGGTAAATTACCTTTGAAATCAAGTGCCTTCAAGTCCTGAAGAATTCCATACCTCCATGTTGTGTCATAAGCTTTTTCTAAATCAAAAAGAATAGAAACTTCATGTTCTCCATTAATCAAAGCATTCCTGATAAAAGACTCGTATCGAACCAGGTGATCAGTAGTACTGCGGTGGTTCCGAAATCCACACTGGGAAACATCCAATGCCCCAAGATATTCTAACTGCCATAACAAATCGAGTCTCCATAGTTTTACATAAGCAACTAGTAAGAGCTATAGGACGATAGGTGTTAGGATCCGAATGATTTTTCCCTGGTTTAGGAATAGGAACAACAACCGCCTCTCTCCAAGAATGTGGAAAATATCCTGAACACCGAACATGATTAAACAGTGACAACAACACCTTAAAACCCTCAGCTGGCAAATGTTGAATAAATTGATAATGAATGTCATCTGGTCCAGGAGCTGAGTTGTTGGCTTTCAAAATGGATTTAACATGGAATGCCTACATTAAATGAAACAAGAAACGACGCGAAAGATGTTCACAATCATAATCTGTGCATAAATCTGTCTGTTCAATTTTATCATGCATATAACCGTGAGGGAAGAGAGAGAGAGAGAGAGAGAGAGAGAGAGAGAGAGAGAGAGAGAGAGAGAGAGAGAGAGAGAGAGAGAGAGAGAGAAAAATATAACAAAAAATTTCTTTGAAACGTCTAAAGACAAAACTGAAGGTAAACAATTTGATTCAATATTGCGTAGAACCCTTAGATAGCAAGAATCACAAGAAAGAGTATACACATTATCAGACATCCAAAAATTATGGACAACACTGCTTCCAAAATCACAATAATGTGTGTAGCAACATTCAGGGTCACGTGACACAAGCCGTTTCAAAGAAATGCACTTGTTTAACAGTGATTTGCCATGTTCATTGACTAAGCTGTCTTGAGACTGTGTCAACACTGAAAGGCTGACTTCTGTACACACAGCTAAATTCAAACTCGTTTTCAAAGTTCTGTGAGACATCAGAGGTTCTACGATTAAGATCACCAGACAAAAGAACCTAAATAGTCGTGTGTTGAGAGTACACTATCAACCAGACAATTCTCTAGCACACACACACACACACACACACACACACACACACACACACACATATATATATATATATATATATATATATATATATATATATATATATATATATATAAACTAATAAATTCCAAGGATAAGTACCGAGCACCATTCCAGCAACTTACAGAGCAGCTTGGTGTTGCAATGACTGCAAGAAATATTCCATTATAAACAAAGCTTGCTTTTATGTCCTAGATTGTAGAAATAGGGGGTGATAAGCCTTCATATCTGCAGTGGTAGATAATTGTGCCTAACTAACATTAGTGACCTTCCACCCCATTGGAGATTGTCTCCCCCTTTGGAGACTATATGCTTGCTGAAGGTTCATTTTGAGAAGCATTTATTATTCCCCATTCACCAACTCAAGCACATACTGTTAGGCAGAATTTCTACCACTGCAGATATGAAGGCTTATCAACCCCCCCCCCCCCCCCCCCCCCCCCCCCCCCCCCCCCCCCCCCCCCCCCCCCCCCCTATTTTCTACAATCTAAGACATAAGGGCAAGCTTTGTTTATTATTCAATATATATATTGATAATAAAACTAATACATTCCAAGGATAAGTACCGGCACCATTCCAGCAACTTACAGAGCAGCTTGATATTGCAATGACCGCAAGAAATTTTGAATATAAACAAAGCTTTCTCTTATGTCTTAGATTGTAGAAATAGGGGGTGATAAGCCTTCATATCTGCAGTGGTAGATAATTCTGCCTAACTGACAGTATGTGCTTGAGTGGGTGAATGAGCTTTGAGCTTTGTTTATAATTCAAAAAAAAAATATATAATATATATATATATATATATATATGTGTGTGTGTGTGTGTGTGTGTGTGTGTGTGTGTGTGTGTGTGTGTGTGCATGCATAATGGAGCTTTCTGGGGGTACTGAGCACATACATACAAAACGTCTTTCGGACGTAAAAAAAAAAAAACAAATCCCCCACAACTAACCCACTAAACAGACAACACGCCACACAAGAAATGACAAAACAAAATTTTATTTCCGACCAAACAATCAATGAGCGGAATCTTCTATGAATCACAATTCACAGACCCAATCCTGAAAGCACACAGTTCCTACGGCCAAGGCAGCCACAATAAGTTATTTTACCCCTTATCTAGCTACAGTGTGCAGAGTTCCTCAGGCCAGCAGTATGTTACACATAGCATAATACAAGTCAAATCCTTTTCATGACCACCGTCTCCCCCCCCCCCCCCCCCCCCCCAAAAGAAAACAAAAACTATACCAACTTCATATTACTATATTCATTTCGCATATACTTCACTGCGTACTTTCATCTCTTCAGTCATACCCTTTTTAATCAACATCCATCCTTCATGTATGCACATCCAAACCCAACGTCTTCAGGTGTTTTATCACCACCAAAAAAAAAAAAATCAACACAAAACAAAAACAGGCCACACGACGACGACGTTGACAGTCATGAACACCAGTATGCCATGGAGTCCAGCTGCAGAAACTACCGTAAACACTCCTCCTCCCCCCGCACCACAAGGAGTTCAATGAGCTCCCACCTGAGGCAATTCAATCAGCCTCGGTGGTGGACTTTCAGTCCTACCTCTGATCCACCACCCCCATTTTCCCACCCCCATCTCTCCCACCCATCCCCTCCCACCCCATGCCTAGAGTACAAACCCTTCCCACCACACTCCGAAGTAGGGCCTACCAAAGTATGGTTAGATGACTGAAATAGTGAGTGTGGTGGCCCCCACTTCCCCTGCCCACCGTCCATGCAGTTAGGAAGTGAGCACTGACTGCATAAATTGACCCGCAACTTCCACAGCAAACTGGAACCCCTTTGTAGATGCCAGAATCTTCAGCTTGATGAAGGCGGGCAGATAAAGAAGTCTCACGACGACGACGGTGACCAGATGAATCTGCCTGCCGAAGACGAGGATGACATAGATGACAGTGACACACAGGGCTTCCACAACATCAGTGGAGTTCACAGCCACCGCCAACACAACGGCGACAGCGACGACTGCCACCAACCACAGTGACAACTCACACCCACGGCGGCGACGACACACCTCAATGGCGGCGATCACAGAGTGAGGAGTCGACGATACGGGGGATCAGCAACGGCGGCGACAACAGCAACGACGCCAACAGCAACGGCGATAACAGCAACGGCGACATAGCCACGGCGACGGCGACACAGCAACGGCGATAACAGCAACGGCGATAACAGCAACGGCGCCAACAGCAACGGTGACATTAATGGCCAGGCTGTGAAGACCCGGCCGGATGCGGAGAAAAGCGAAAAGGGGACGTAGCATCGGAAGGGGGGGGGGGGGGGAGACTGGGACAACAGTCCGGGGCACAGCAGGATGGGGAGTGCAGGTGGGGTAAACACAGGCGCCTGTCACGAATGCCAGTCAGTCAGGGACAGGAATACCAGCAACTGGCTGTCCACTGCTCCCCGACAAAAAAACGGCCCTGACCCGCCAGGCCACAGAATGGTGGGAATGCGCCCTCACCTGCACTTGACATAGCTGTTACCCTCAACCGTAGATATGCTTAACTACATACATCACTAAGGTAACCCCCTAGTTCACCCCTTCCCACGATTTTTCTTTACGCACCCCAGAGCCTATTAGCTCCATAAGCGAGTTACATCTATCACCATCCCACTTCGTTTATACCATTAAGTTACACTGCTCTCTGCACTATGGTATACAAAAGAGCTACTTCATTATACAATCCCCACACACACACACTGTAACGTCCACAACAGATACTATGTCTCGATTCCAAAGAAGACAATGGGACAGGACGGCTATATCTTCGCGACAATCACCCAAGGCATAATCACATTCTCACAAATCTCCCGCAATGTAGGAACAAATCTTAAGCTATAGTACTGTAAATTAGGATAACCACACTGTACAAAAAACCGCGCAGGTTGACACTAGTACCCTTCATACAACTACACAACACTGATCATTTCCAATAACTTCCATGACCCGGCACAATATTAACCTCTACAGCACCCGGTGCCAACACACCCTGTCTATGCTTCCCAAAATCATTTCTGTACGATCCCCCTGTCACCAACTCAATCCTAACGCCTGGATCGAACCAACGACAATCATTTACATTTCTATTCAAAACTTCATAATCAACTTCCTTCTTTTCTTTTTTGTTTTTTCCATGTTTCACCTCTCAACACAACCCGCTGTTCAAAACCCACCATCAACATACTTTTCTCAGCTTGCTTCGTTTTAGTCCTTATTTCCCCATTTCCTCTCTCTTCCCTTTTCCCTAAGAAAAATTGAAACTGATTCAAAACATGAGCTCATATTATTTACACCTTTGTACAAGTTGACAGAAATGTGCACCAGACAACGCCACCCTTAACTACACTACTAACACCTTAATAAACTCCACAAACCTGCTACAACATCAAACGACAACTGCGGCTGGCCACCCCAGCACCTGAACCTCAGGGTCGCAGCACACTGAGACACAGACAACTGCTCGACCAAGAGCAAAAATGCTCACGAGGGTCGGCTCACCATATTGACCAAAGTCAGACCCACAGCGCAAACGCTGACACAAGAACGAGAGCCCAGCTGCTCTTCACCAAGGATTTTGACCGAAGTGCTAGCCACCCGGCCCCACCAAACTTCAATGCTTGATGACTCAGCACTCACTCCCTGCTGAGTTTTGAATTCTACACAAACCGCAAGTGAAACGGGACTCCATACAGACCACACGAAACAAAACAGGAGACGGAAGGCTAACCCCCTCTCTCCCCACACTTATCCTTTCCCTGCCTGTGCATGGTAGCACACGCACACCCAATGTATGAACGGAACGTACAGGTATCCAACACCCCCCACCATCTTTTTCTGAACCCAACAACTTCCATATATGGCCCGGTAAGCCTACACCCCCATCGTGGAATGACGCTACTGATCGATACTGAGCCGTCGGCGCGTCTGTACGATTTCCACGCTAATCAGATCGGTGACACACAACACCACAAACATAACAGAGCACCAACCTGGACAGAGAGACGATCAACCACACCAGTTCTGCAAATGGCTGAAAGTGGCTGCCAACAAGGACAACACAGAACTCAGCACAGGCCAAGGGGCACACCAACCCGACGAGGACCTGGCCCCTATCTATGACTCGAAGTCACTCAGCAGAACTAACGG
>JADBJO010003621.1:174317-191817 GCA_016801955.1 Conus betulinus | reverse complement strand
AAGTGCACTGCAAGACAGTAAGTCTGATAATACCTTCCACACCGAGTAAGAGATGCCCAATAGGACGGAATGGCATAAAAATTGTATACAGATATAAAAATGTACATATAAGATAGAAAATGAATCACCCCACTCATCCCTCCACCACCCCCACCCCCATACATTAAAATCAACAACAAGAAGGATAAAACCAGCAATAACAACACCAGCACCAACAACACCAACAACAACCACACACACACACACACACACGCGCGCGCGCGCGCGCGCACGCACACACACACACACTCTCTCTCTCTCTCTCACTCTCTTTATTCAGTAAAAGTGATTAAGTCTGAATTCAAAATAGTATTACGTGGAGCCATAGGAATTTAAAATAAACTTTTTAGTAGACACAAACTGTGATGATTAAATAGATACACAGAATGAATTGAAATGAGAGCTGAGGGGGTGAGGGGGGGGGAGGAAGAGGAAAGGAAACTAACAATTATGCCTCCAAAGTATTGAGGCCCAAAGGAAGCTAACAATTATGCCTCCAAAGTATTGAGAGGCCCAAGGAAACTAACAATAAAGCCTCCAAAGTATTTGTGGCCCAAAGGAAACTAACAATTATGCCTCCAAAGTCTTGAAGTGTGGTTAAGAAACCAACAATAAAGGAAATAGTCTTTATTTGTGGATACATACATTCTTTTTTATATCTATAAGTATGGTAAGATATATACTATTCTATATATAGATATATATATATATATATATATATATATACGTGGTATGGACACAGATAATATTAACGGTCCTTGCTCTCTTTTTTTTCACACAACAGGGAAAAAAAAAATCCATTTTACAATACCAGTGACGCACATACACATATGTACATTGTGATTTCTCTCCCTTTAGGAGATTGAAAAAAAAAAAAAAAAAACAAACGAAGTACGGGGTCGCATGATACAGTTGTATAACATAATGAATTAAAAACTTTGGTTATCGTAGTTTGACAAAAAAAAAAGCATTTGGTTAGATATATGCATAGAAATACACGCTGCCACCGTAAGGAATGTGTTCTCACTTGTATGAATAAAAAAAAGGGATTCAACATTCATCAAATCAAAGTGTTTCACTATTCCCTCCCACCCCCCCACCCCCCCTCCAAGACGCAGAAAACAGAACGTTTACAGCTCAGCAACACACACACACACACACACACACACACACACACACACACACACACACACATGTGCGTGCGCACCTCACGCGATGAAAATGCAAATACACCCATCTGAACTACAATAAACCAAAACGTCCTAACTGTATTGTATCAGGCGATAATGACACGCAGTCTGACAACATAACAAGGCGAGCAATGAATGAAGTATGGCACATCAAGCACAAATCACAGAGGTATCACAGATGGCAAGTCGAAAAACTAACGTGATGCGGCTTGTCTCTGTGACTTCCATAATATGTCACATTATGACAGATACCTAGATCTTCCAGATGAAGGCACAGGGAAGTGGGGGGGAAAGAGTGGGTATGTAGATACGATGTCAACACCATCTAACAGTAAGCACAGTGGGTTTTTGTGACGTCACCACCAGTGGTGGCGGATGACTTGGTAAGTTCTGACTTCTGGACGTCAGTGGCTGCACACCAAACGTTATTGCACCAAGGCCTTGTTTAAAGCGTCGAGTATTTATAGCTTGGCGCACTTAGATTGTTTTGAGAATGTTTATTGTGTCTGAAAGTGGATTCTTCTCCCCATTTGCTTTCGTATAGCCATGAAGGTACAAGCCAGGTAGTTCCAAGCAGACAGATTAAAATCAAAGGAGGCGATCCTTTGGGGGAAACCACCTGGCGCAAACGTAAGGCCACCAGCGCGTGCAAAGGCCTGAAATGTGTTGTCAACTGAGGGGGTCATAAATTTGAGATTGTGTTTGCCATGTCATCAATGAAAATTCCCCCAAACAAGTGAAACAATTGGTGGGGAGTTGTTCTTTTACTCAATTATCAGTTCAAACGAAATGCTGACTCGCATTTATGGTAGGCCTCAAAACGCTCACATGGATTATTTCGTGTTTTAGTGCAAAATCCTCACTGTGGCGGGTGGCCTGTGGTTTAGTGTTCTCTTCAGTGCCCCCTCACCCTCACACACACACACACACACACACACACACACACACACACACACAACACACACACGCACACACATACACGCGCGCACGCGCACAATTGAAACACGCCATTGAATCTCTATGATTACACAATCTCACTTGTTTATACACATATAAGTCCAAATATATATGATTTTTCGTTCCATGCAACCATTTTCCATTTAAAAACTCTGAAGCAAAGCCAAAACAATGTAGACAAATATGCTGTTTGCGTAGTTGTAGCCTTCACTGTGAAATTATACTGTAAAGGTACATTAAACAATCACAGACACGATAAGGCAATATCTTATTAAAGTATAAAAGACAAATGTAAATCTGCCCTCAACACAACAAGTAGAGAAGATCATGAACGGGTCGAAATTCAATGCTACGAAATGTTTTCGTCTGTTTCCTTTTCTTTCGCTTCTTTTGCCCCCCCCCCCCCCCCCCCCCCCCCACTCTATCCTCATTCCCCTCCCGTTCTATCACCCCGTTCTTCTTCTTCTTCTCTCTTCTCAACCTACCTCTGCGCGCCTCCCCTTTCCACTCCTCCTCTCGTTCTCTATTTAGCTGAAAAGGAATGTTCAAATTCTCACTGGCATGCAGATACCACGAGATTCTCTGTGTTGTTCACTTCATTGCACTGTACCTCCAGCCGCCGACAGTTGGGACAACTGGTAAAAACACGCTGAAAGCAAGGTTGGAAACGTATGGTCCAAAGTAAATGGCCCCACACTGTATTTAAGATAAACATTATTAATGGTAAGATTAACCATACAGTGACACCGTATATGTTCCATATGATCAACACTAACATTGTAAAGTGACGAGATACACCTTATTAATGGTAAAATTAACCATACAATGACACTGTACATATGTTCCATATGATCAACACTAACATTGTAAAGTGACGAGATACACCTTATTAATGGTAAAATTAACCATACAGTGACACTGTACATATGTTCCATATGATCAACACAAACATTGTAAAGTGACGAGATACACTTTATTAATGGTAAAATGAACCATCAAGTGACACTGTACATATGTTCCATATGATAAACACTAACATTGTAAAATGACGAGGTAAACAACTTTGCATGATCGGTAGCGACGCAACGGGTCAAGTGACACTGCTACAGATTTTACATGGTGAGAAATGACAGTAATCAAGGGACACTGCTAACAGATTTTACATGGTGAGTAATGACAGTAATCAAGGGACACTGCTAACAGATTTTACATGGTGAGTAATGACAGTAATCAAGGGACACTGCTAACAGATTTTACATGGTGAGTAATGACAGTAATAAAGGAACACTGTTAACAAACTTTACATGGTGAGTAATGACAGTAATCAAGGGACATGTTAACAGACTTTACATGGTGGTAATGACAGTAATCAAGGAACACTGTTAACAGACTTTACATGGTGAGTAATGACAGTAATCAAGGGACACGGTCAACAGACTTTACATGGTGAGTAATGGCAGTAGTCAAGGGACACTGTTAACAGACTTTACATGGTGAGTAATGACAGTAATGAAGGGACACTGTTAACAGACTTTACATGTGGGTAATGACAGTAAAGGGGGGACACTGCTAACAGACTTTACATGGTGAGAAATGACAGTAAACAAGGGACACTATTAACAGATTTTACATGGTGGGTAATGACAGTAATCAAGGGACACTGTTAACAGACTTTACATGGTGAGTAATTACAGTAATCAAGGAACACTGTTAACAGATTTTACATGGTGAGTAAGTAATGGCAGTAGTCAAGAGACACTGTTAAAGATTTTACATGGCGAGTAATGGTAGTAGTCAAGGGACACTGTTAACAGATTTTACATGTGTGAATAATGACAGTAATCAAGGGACACTGTTAACAGATTATACATAGTAATGAATGTAAGCAAGCAACATTGTTAACAGATTTTACATGAGTAATGAAAGTAATCAAGGGACATTGTAACCAGGTTTGCACACGATCAATATTTACACTAATGGTAAAGTCACACTGTAAACCGGCTTTACATAATAATCAACACGCAACATCTGCGGTCAAGTGACCAGAACAAGTCGAGTAGTGATAATATGCGAGTGTGTATGAGGGTGTATGATGTGTGTGTGTGTGTGTGTGTGTGTGTGTGTGTGTGTGTGTGTGTGTGTGTGTGTGTGTGTGTGTGCGTGCGTGCAACATGCGTGCGTGCGTGTGTGTGCGTGCGTGTTCTATTGTGTTTATGCACGCAGCGACAGGATATCAACGTATTTATGTGTGCCATGTTTTCTATGCGCTGAAAACAATTGACTGTTATGTGCAGTTACTACATCACAGATCTGCCTTACAATCAACACGCGTATGTGCAACTGGGAGTAAACATGATCTATAAACTGTAACCATTAACCAGAAAGTAGAACAACTAAATCCATTACGAACAACAGACTTCTTCTGGAAACACTAGGAGCACTCTTGTCAGAGATCTACATTATCACATCCAAGAAATCACTGTACAGTGCTAATATAACCTCTCTATTTACATTCGTCATCATACTCATCGTAGAATTTTCTGAAAAAAAGCACTAGAAGCACCACTCCTGTCAAATATCTACATTATCACATCGCAGAAACCACTGTACAGTGTTAACACAACCTGTTCTATTTACATTCGCCATCATTTACATTGTAAAATTTTCTGAAAACTAGAAGCACCTCTCTTCTGTCTGTTTCTACACATCATCATGTTACAGAAATCACTGTACAGAAAAAAAAAAAAAAAACGTAACATAACCCCGTCTTCCAACTATTTACATTCGTAAACATCAACATTGCAGAAAGCATCTAATTCTACAACAAGCCAGGTTCACAACTGATTGCCATCTCATGGGTAACGCCGTCAGTTGGACAACAGGTGGAGTCTGGGCCTGTCCCCTACCAAGGCAGGCCAGTGCTGTGTGTGAGTAGCGGTGCCTGCTGCCTCCTCCTGCAAGCTGACGGACTGTGAAGCACTCTCCTCCTGCGGCCGGCTGGAGGAAGCTGGCAGGAGCTGCTCTCAGACCTGCTGCCAGTCGTCGGTGGCGCTGTGCTGAACATGACGCGCGCGGTAGCGTGGGCGGCGGGGAGCGGGAGGAGGGGGGAAGGTGGAGGGATCTCCCACGTAACATCCCAGGCGCTGGTATCGCTCCACCAGGTGTCGCCACACGTCATCGCATCTCAGCAGCTCGACATTGCCTGGAGGTAAGCGACAATCCATACAGTGTTGACCTCAATACTGCTCGATCTGCACTTACAAGAAATACAGTGTTGACCTCAATACTACTCAATCTGTACTGACAATCCATACAGTGTTGATCTCAATACTGATCAATCTGTACTGACAATCCATGCAGTTTTGACCTCAATACTGTACAGTCTGTACTGACAACCCATACAGTGTTGACCTCGATACTGCTTAGTCAGTACTGACAATCCATACAGTGTTGACCTCAATTCTGCTCAATCTGTACCGACAATCCATACAATGTTGACCTCAATACTGCTCAATATTTACTGACAATCAATACAGTGTCGACCTCAATTCTGCTCAATCTGTACCGACAATCCATACAATGTGACCTCAATACTGCTCAATCTGTACTGACAATCCATACAGTGTTGACCTCAATACTGCTCAATCTGTACTTACAATCCATACAGTGTTGACCTCAATACCACTCAATATGTACTTACAATCCATACATTGCTGACCTCAATTCTGCTCAATATGTGCTGACAAGTCATGTAGTATTGACTCAATACGACTCAATCAGTATTGCCTGTTGGTAAACAACAATCCAAACAGTGCTGACCTCAATAATGCTCAATCTATACTGACACTTCACACACATGTTGACCTTCGGTCTGTTCAGTCTGTACTGACAATCCATACAGCGTTAACCTCAATGCTAGTCAGTACTGCCTGGAGATATACAACAACGCATACACTGTTGACCTCAATACTACTAAGTATTGCCTGGAGATATACAACAATCCGCACAGTATTGACCTCAATACTACTCAGCACTGCCTAGATGTATACATAAATCCATTCAGTGCTGACGTCAATATTGCGCAATCTGTACTGACAATCCATACAGTGTTGACCTTAATACTATTGAGCATTGCCTGGAGGTATATGCAACAATCCATACAGTGCTGACTGCGATACTATTGAGAGCATTGCCTGGAGGTATGCAACAATCCATACAGTACCTCCATCAATCAGTCAATGTGTCATATATACGGCTGTGTATGCGGTCAAGACTTCTGACAGTTCCTCGTTTCCAGAAACAGACATTACCAGACGCTCCAGCACTTCAGACTGTACCTTGGCCTACAGGGTGGGAGTTTGCGGCTTGGAGTCTCAGTGCAAATATGTATTTGTGAGGTCGTTTCGTCTTATAGAGTCTCAGTGCCAATGTGTATTTGTGAGGTCGTTGTGGAGTCTCAGTGCCAATGTGTATTTGTGAGGTCGTTTCATCTCATGGAGTCTCAGTGCGATTATGTATTTGTGAGGTCGTTTCATCTCTTGTCAGCTCCTACCCAGAATTCACTGTACCTTGGACTCATATTCAGACGTGTCTCTGACAGCGTAGATGAATTTCCTGACCAACACTGCCAGTGCTTTTGATGAACTGGTCAGGAGGATGGTTCAGAATGTTATGAAAGAAGGCCCAGAGTACAGCCCTGTCATGTAGTCTCAGACCAGAATGCAATCCAAAAGCAGCATCTTCATCATGCTCTTCTTCTTCTTCTTCTTCTTCTTCTTCTTCTACGGTCCATTTTAACTGGCTGCATCACATCCTCAGTCCTGTGTCGCTACAATGAATTCAACAGTCTTCCTGAGGTTTTGACGGCTGCCCTAAAACTGCGTCTGCTGTTTTGTGCCCCTGGCCACGTTTGACACCGCAGAACATCATGAGCTGGACAGTGTTGGACGCTGTATTCTGGGGTCTGAGATCCGGTGCCACATGGACATTCATCTGTGAGGGGGAATGCTAATTCGGCTGAAGTGGCTTACCAGTCGACAGTGGCCAATTCTCAGTCTGAAGAGGATTGTTTGCTGGTATCTCTGGAACTCGTGGACTAGATCAACTCCATTGTCTGCACTCAGCCTTCTCTTCCACTGCTTTTGGTATTGGTTGTAGATGATAGTTTTGGCCTCTCTGTAAGTCATCAGGTGGCTGTGGCTGCCTATTGCTGCCTACCTTGGACAGAGCGTCGGCCTTCTCGTTCCCAGTGATCCCACAGTGGGGTGAGATCCACTGGAGTACAATGGTGAATCGTCTTGAAAAAGATAATAAAGGTGTTTTTTTTTTTTCTCTTTTTTTTCATGCTGTTCACATCTGTTGCTCTGAAGTCCCTGCAGCAGAGATCTGCAGTCAATGAAGAAAGCAATCATGGGCGATGGGTTGTTTAACTTCCATCATGCTCATATTCACCAATAATTATTCAGAAAAAAGAAACGCCGTACTCCTCTATGCCCGATGACTCCTCCTCAGTTCTGAAATCCTCTGCACGTCCAAGCCCGAATTGAGTTCACGGGTCAGTATTGGCCAATACGTGGGGAGTGTAGATGGATGGAGTGATGGTGCCTGATTGAAGAATTCGCTCATTAATGCCGATTGCACAACTATGCAGTGATCACACACACACACACACACACACACACACACACACACACACACACACACACACACACACACACACACACACACGATACTGACCCACAATGAAGAGTCCTCGCCGAGCCCTGGTGAGAGCCACGTTGACCTGGTTACGGTCGGTGATGAAGCCCAGGTTCTGACGGCACCAGCCGTGGGTAGGGTTGGGTTCAATCTTGTGGCTGGGCAGCGATCTGACTGTGCTCAGAATCACGTAGTCCCACTCCCCACCTGTTGGAACAGCCGCCAGTGCTTGCTGTCATTCAAAGAGCAGTGATGTCAGTCCATCTCATGAATTCATACAAATTCAGATCCATTTAGCTGCTCCGGTTGGCTTATTAATGTGCTCTTCACGAAATGTCTATAGCACATTTGCTTCCATGTTTTTTTTTTTTTTTCTTCCTATTTTCTTTCTGTCTACTTTTCTTTCTTTCTATCCTCTTCTCTCTCTGTCTTGCTGACTGTCGTTCATCCTCTTTCTTCCTCGCTTTCCGTCTTTCTTTCTATTCTTCCCGTCTTCCTTCCCTTCTCTTTTTTGCATTCTCAGAGTGAAGGAGTTACTTTACCAAGCAAAGGACATAAATAAACCCCATCGCTTAAAAAAAAATCACAAACACATAGAGTTGTGTTTAATTGTTAGGTACAAGAAAGGCGGGAAAGAACATGAGGATAGAGGCCCCCACCTTAAAAACACAACAGAACAAAAAAAGAAGAGTAAAAAAAAAAAAAAGAAAGAAGGGAAAAAAATTTTGAAAGAATTTCTTTTAATGTGGAAAAAACGGGCGTTGGAAGACAAAAAGAAAAAAAAAGAAAAACATAAGCAAAAACAAAACGAAACAAAAAGCACAGGTGGTTCAAGGGAGATGATTCCTAAACAAAGATCTGCAATTCTGAAGCTGTTTAGTGTCCTTTACCGCTTCCTAGTGAGGACGATACAATGCCGACGTACATTAGTGCTGTTACAAAAGATTCACCAGTCTGTCTGTGTACTTAGGACGAGGAAAGGACCGAATTTTGATGTCTATAGAGATGGCACGGGCAACGCTCACATGTACACAGCAAATGTGCATAGTTGTAACATTCTCTTGAACGCGCTCCATTTATTCAAATCAAGTGTATAGACAAATGTGTCTATTATCATAATGTTTGGTTGTTATTATTTGTGCGCACATGTGCGTACATCTAACTATGTCTTCATTTATCTATCTATATGTAACAGCGAAAGATAGTTAGACAGACAGATAGACAAACAGATAGATAGAGAGATAGATACATAGGCAGGTAGATACATAGATAGATAGCGACAGATAGACAGACTGACAGATAAACAGACGGGGGGGGTGCGCGTGCGTGTGCACGTGTGTATGCGCGCGCGCGCGTGTGTGTGTGTGTGTGTGTGTGTGTGTGTGTGTGTGTGTACGTGTGTGTGTGCATGCGAATCAGTGTTTGTGTGTCCCATGTTAACTTTATTGCTCACTTTTTCTTATCAGGAAGATCAAAAGTTGAACCCACGAATACACTCGCAATATTTTGGTTTATTAGAAAACTTTTCTCAAGCACCGGCCCCAACTGACAAGTAAAGCAGCACAGAATTTAGTGGTTGTGAAACTCAAAAGAGTTCAGTGGAAAAAGTTCACTGAGGGATGAGGGATGGAGGGGAGATTGTAGGAAGCATGCACAAAAGGCAGGGGATAGGAGGGAGGAGTGAGGGTGTGAATGGTGGAAAGAAAAGTGTGAGAAGTGGAGAGGGAAAGAGACAATAATTTTTTTTTAAAAATACCAGCAATCACGACAACACTAATAATAATAAGAATAATAATTAAAACTTCTATCACTACCATTATCATTACTGTTACCTTTACTACCATCATAACAATAAATAATCAAACACTTTCTCCCATCAATTATGAACACAATAAAACCAAATCTCATAATACAAGCGCTCTATCATGGTGCAGCTTCATCCTCAGATCTACAAAGTTCTTCCTCCCTCAAACGCAAAGCTGGTAAAACGGGGACAATCTGACAACATGGTAAAACGGGTTCAATCTGACAACATGGTAAAACGGGGACAATCTGAAAACATGGTAAAACGGGTTCAATCTGACAACATGGTAAAAACGGGGACAATCTGACAACATGGTAAAACGGGAACAATCTGACAACATGGTAAAACAGGGGACAATATGACAACATGGTAAAACGGGGACAATCTGACAACATGGTAAAACGGGGACAATATGACAACATGGTGAAACGGGACAATCTGACATGGTAAAACGGGGACAATCTGACAACATGGTAAAACGGGACAATCTGACAACATAGTAAAACGGGGACAATCTGAGAACATGGTAAAACGGGGCAATCTGACAACATAGTAAAATGGGGACTATCTGACAACATGGTAAAAAACGGACAAACTGACAACATAGTAAAATGGGGACAATCTGACAACATGTTACGAAGACAATCTGACAATATGGTAAAACAGGGGACAATCTGACAACATGGTAAAACGGGACAATCTGACACCATGGTAAAACGGGGACAATATGACAACATGGTAAAACAGGACAATCTGACATCATGGTAAAACGGGGGCGATCCGACAACATGGTTAAACGGAGACAATCTGACAACATGGTAAAATGGGGACAATCTGACAATATCGTAAAACGGGGACAATCTGACAACATGGTAAAACGGGGACAATCTGACAACATGGTAAAACGGGAACAATCTGACAACATGGTAAAACGGGGACAATCTGACAACATGGTAAAACGGGGACAATCTGACAACATGATAAAACGGGGACAATCTGACAACGTAGTAAAACCGGACAATCTGACAACATGGGAAAACAGGAACACTCTGACAACCTTTTTTTCTGTCCCAACCTCTATGCCACCTCAGAGGCAGCGCACCCACGCCGCTCATTCCGACACCCTGTCCACAGCCACAGCCCGGCCCCCCGCCGCAGCCCCGGCACCGGCGATCGTCAGGGAGCAGTCAATGGCAAGTTGTCAAGAGGCAACCCACCGGAAGAGACACTGCACTGCTGCCTAGTCACTTCGGTGGTGTTCAGTGGCGCCTGTTCTGATCTAACGTACGCAGGACACCACCTACTAAGCCCCCTACTGACGACAATAATTGCTTAGTCGCGGAGCCGGCGTGAGTGAGCTCTCCCTCCGGAGGGCGCCACCATGTCCGTCCAACGACAGCCCCCATGGACTCGCCGATACCGATGACCCCGACGGAACCAAATCAAGGTCACAGACGTGGACAGGACATCGAAACTGAGGTCACCATGAGAGCAAGGCATGAAGGGCCACAGAATTTAAGACTTTCTTACGCTGATCGATGAGAATGAGGATGATTAAGATGATGCTACGGATTTCCATTTCGGTCTGAGACTACATGACAGGGCTGTACTCTACGCTTCCTTTCATAATATATCCCGGCGTCAACCAGGCCCAAGAGATACAGGCACCTGCAGTGTTGGTCAGGAAATTTGAGCAACACTCTCAGAAACGCATCCATTAAGTGGATGAAACTCGACTGTGTGGTCCCAGTCTTCCCAACTGAGTCCGCAGCAAACTCAACTCTGGGTAGGAGCCGGTCGGGGCAGAAAAGCCCACACGACTCTGATGGATTCGAACCCACGACCTCCCAGCCGGGAGTCCGCGACGCAAACCACTTCGCTACGGCGGCTGGTGACACTCTGACAACCTGGTAAAACGGGCACACTCTGACAACATGGTAAAAAACGAGGGCGATCTGACAACCTGGTAAAAAACGGAACAATCTGACAACATGGTAAAACAGAGACAATCTGACAACATGATAAAACGGTATATCTGACAACATGGTAAAACAGGAACACTCTAACAACATGGTAATAAAACGGGGACAACAACCGACACAATCATGGTAAAACGTGACAATCCGACAACATGGTAAAACGGGAACAATCTGAGAACATGGTAAAACGGGACAATCTGACAACATGGTAATAAAACGGGGACAATCCGACAACATGGTAAAACGGGGACAATCTGACAACATGGTAATAAAACGGGGACAATCTGACAACATGGTAAAACGGGGACAATCTGACAACATGTAAAAACGGAGACAATCTGACAACACGGTAAAAAACGGGGACAATCTGACAACATGGTAAAACGGGACAATCTGACAACATGGTAAAACGGAACAATCTGACAACATCGTAATAAAACAGGGACAATCTGACAACATAGTAAAACGGGACAATCTGACAACATGGTAAAACGGGGACAATCTGACAACATGGTAAAACGGAGACAATTTGACAACATGGTAAAATGGGAACAATCTAACAACATGGCAAAACAGGGATCTGACAACATGGTAATAAAACAGGGACAATCTGACAACATGGTAAAACGAGGACAATCCGATAACATGGTAAAACGGTGACAATCTGATAACATGTAAAACGGTGACAATCTGATAACATGTAAAACGGGGACGTTCTAAAAAACATGGTAAAACGGGGATAATCTGACAACATGGTAAAACGGGGACAATATGACAACATGGTAAAACGGGACAATCTGACAACATAGTAAAACGGGGACAATATGACAACATGGTAAAACGGAGACAATTTCACAAAATGGTAAAACGGGGGGACAATCTGACATGGTAAAACGGGGACACTCTGACAACATGGTAAAACGGGGACAATCTGACAACCTACTAAAACGAGGACACTCTGACAACCTACTAAAACGGGGACACTTTGACAACATGGTAAAAACGGGGATAATCTGACAACGTAGTAAATCGGGGACACTCTGACAACGTGGTAAAAACTGGGACACTCTGACAACATGGTTAAAATGGGAACATGGTAAAACGGGAACAATCTGACAACATGGTAAAACGGGGACACTCTGACAACATGGTTAAAACGGGGACAATCTGACAACCTACTAAAACGAGGACACCCTGACAACCTACTAAAACGGGGACACTTTGACAACATGGTAAAACGGGGATAATCTGACAACGCAGTAAAACGGGGACACTCTGACAACATAGTAAAACTGGGACACTCTGACAACATGGTTAAAATGGGGACAATCTAACAACATGGTAAAGAAGAGACAATTCAACAACCTGCTAAAACAGGGACAATCTGATAAACCTGTGTGTCAACTGTGCCTCTGCCAACAGTGGAATAATTGTGTCCTGAGTGCATGCACTGCCATGGCAAACATGGAATAATTATGTCCTGAGTCCTTGCACTGCCATGGCCAACAATGGAATAATTATGTCGTGAGCGCATGCACTGCCATGGCCAACAATGGAATAATTATGTCCCGAGTCCATGCTGCCATGGCCAACAATGGAATAATTATGTCGTGAGCGCATGCACTGCCATGGCCAACAGTAGAATAATTATGCCCCGAGTCCATGCACTGCCATGGCCAACAGTAGAATAATTATGTCCTGAGTACATGCACTGCCATGGCCAACAGTAGAATAATTATGTCCTGAGTGCATGCACTGCCATGGCCAACAGTAGAATAATTATGTCCGAGTCCATGCACTGCCATGGCCAACAGTAGAATAATTATGTCCTGAGTACATGCACTGCCATGGCCAACAGTAGAATAATTATGTCCTGAGTGCATGCACTGCCATGGCCAACAGTAGAATAATTATGTCCTGAGTGCATGCACTGCCATGGCCAACAGTAGAATAATTATGTCCTGAGTCCATGCACTGCCATGGCCAACAGTAGAATAATTATGTCCGGAGTGCATGCACTGCCATGGCCAACAGTAGAATAATTATGTCCTGAGTACATGCACTGCCATGGCCAACAGTAGAATAATTATGTCCTGAGTGCATGGATTGCCATGGCCAACAGTAGAATAATTATGTCCTGAGTACATGTACTGCCATGGCCAACAGTAGAATAATTATGTCCTGAGGCCATGCACTGCCATGGCCAACAGTAGAAATATGTCCTGAGTGCATGCATTGCCTTGGCCAACAATGGAAATAATTGTGTCCTGAGTGCATGCACTGCCATGGCCAACAGTAGAATATTATGTCCTGAGGCCATGCACTGCCATGGCCAACCGTAGAATAATTATTTCCTGAGTGCATGCATTGCCATGGCCAACAATGGAATAATTATGTCCTGACTGCATGCACTGCCATGGCCAACAATGGAATAATTATGTCGTGTGTGTGCATGCATTGCTAAGGCCAACAGTGGAATAATTATGTTCTGGGTGTATGCACTGCTATGGAAAACAGTAGAATAACAGTAGAGTTTGGGACCTGATCCTGTGCATTTTGGGGAGTTTGGGGCCTGGTCCTGTGCATTGTGGGGAGTTTGGGGCCTGATCCTGTGCATCGTGGGGAGTTTGGGGCCTGATCCTGTGCAGTGTGGGGAGATTGGGGCCTGATCCTGTGCAGTGGAAGGAGTTTGGGGCCTGGTGCTGTGCATTGTGGGGAGTTTGGGGCCTGATCCTGTGCATTGTGGGGAGTTTGGGGCTTGGTGCTGTGCATTGTGGGGAATTTCGGACCTGATCCTGTGCATTGTGGGGAGTTTGGGGCCCGATCCTGTGCATTGTGGGGAATTTTAGGCCCCAAAACATGCATGAGGTGGGCTTCTCCTCTGAGATCTGCTGTCCAGCTCAACCAAGAATTCAACCTCACTCCATTAGGCATTTCCAGCCACCGCCCTTTGTGAAGATGACCTCAACATTTTCAACCGTGGAGAAACGGCATTTTTGAAAAGAAATCGTTGGCTGTTACAATCACTGCTTTGAACATTGATAAAAGATATGTTTGATTATATTTTACCCAAACATTACAACAGCTATTAGTTTAAACTGCATGGAAACGAGAAAACTTTTACGAAGGAGGGGAGATTTTCGCAGAAAACATTTCAGCTTACAGAGAGCAAAATTCGATAACACTTATATAGGTTTACCGAAACAGTGCAAAGTAAATATGTACATTTTATGGGGTTATGAAGCCACAAGAAAGCACCAAATTGAACTGTTAGAATTGTTTTAAAAATCACAGTTACCAAGTGACAGCAACCCTTCACAAACGTGACTTTCAGACTGTAATTGAATAGTAGAATGTATGTTAATGCAATGGAATGGCAGAGACCTGGAAATGTCTGGACTAAACAGACGTCAGGAAAGGTGCGGCCATCAAAGAAAAGCGGCTCTTGCTTTGAACAGAGTGCTTGCCCTTTTTTACTTTAAATAAACCTCAGTGTAAGCCACACATTGTCCATCACTCTCCCCCCACGCGCACACCCTCTGTAAGTTTCTCTGTGCACACAATCTCTACACATCTTACCTTTCTCAGTGCACACACTCTCTCTACATCTTACCTTTTTCAGTGAACACACCATCTCTACATCTTACCTTTTTCAGTGCACACACCATCTCTACATCTTACCTTTTTCAGTGCACACACTCCCTCTAAGTCCGACCCTTATCAGTGCACACATTCTCTTTAAGTCCGACCTTTTTCAGTGAACAAACACCCTCTCTAAGTCCTACCTTTTTCAGTGCACACACTCTCTCTAAGTCCGACCTTTTTTAGTGCACACACTCTCTAAGTCCTACCCTTTTCAGTGGACACACTCTCTACGTCCTACCTTTTCAGTGCACACATCTCTCTAAGTCCGACCTTTTTCAGTACACACACTCTCTCTACATCCTACCTTTTTCAGTGCACACACTCTCTATAAGTCCTACCTTTTTCAGTGCACACACTTTCTCTATGTCCTACCTTTTTCAGTGCACACACTCGAAGTCCTGCCTTTTTCAGTGCACACACTCTCTCCAAGTCCGACCTTTTTCAGTGCACACACTCTCACTAAGTCCTACCTTTTTCAGTGCACACACCCTCATTAAGTCCTACCTTTTTCAGTGCACACACTCTTTCTAAGTCCTACCTTTTTCAGTGAACACACACGCTAATTCCCACCTTTTTCAGTGCACACACACACTCTCTCTCTCTCTCTCTCTCTAAGTCCTACCCTTTTTCAGTGCACACACACTCTCTCTAAGTCCTACTTTTTCAGTGCACACACTCTCTAAGTCCTACCCTTTTCAGTGCACACACTCTCTAAGTCTTACCTTTTTCAGTACACACACACGCTCTCTAAGTCCGACCTTTTTCAGTGCACACACTCTCTAAGTCCTACCCTTTTCAGTGGACACACTCTCTACGTCCTACCTTTTTCAATGCACACACTCTCTCTAAGTCCGACCTTTTTCAGTACAACACTCTCTCTACATCCTATCTTTTTCAGTGCACACACTCTTTCTAAGTCCTACCTTTTTCAGTGCACGTGAAAAGAGTCGAATGGGAAACATTTCTGTTTTTATTTTGAATGTGTTATGGGACCATTAACAGAAACCAGCCATATTTCGGTCAGTTTGTGTTGGATACACTTACCTCTATATTCTGCGAAAAGCGAAATGCAAAATCTCTCTCTCTCTCTCTCTCTCTCTCTCTCTCTCTCACACACACACACACACACACACACACACACACACACACACACACGAGGTTACATTTAGCTTTCTGTTTACCTTGGCTGGACACAACAGTGCTGACTTTGACCTTGAACTTGTCGTAGTGATCAAACACGTCTCTGTTTTCTTCGATGGCTTTCTTCAGCTTCACTTCCAACAGATGGCGCTGGGCATTGTACTGGGTCAGCAGCTTGATCTTCAGAAGGTCAAACTTTGAACTCTCGTTTCAGGAAGGTGACGATTTCAATCTGTGGACATAGTACAGATAATTATTGGCCGATTCTGACTGCAATGGACTGGTCAATACACACACGGTCTGTTGCACAAGACTGATGACTTGAACTAGTATCATCCTTTTATATCTTAAGAAAATGATTCTTCGAAACATCTAAAACACCATCGTTCTATCTAAGCAGTTTGTAGCCCTCTATTTTTTTCTGAAGTCATGCTCTTTATTTAGCCAGCTGTCTTTCCCTCAATCTACCCAGGAAATAAAACATGAATGCACATCATCGACAATTTAAAAAAAAAAAGCATTGCACTACCACGAGGCAGCATTATTTTCCATTATTTCAAATCAACTTTAAAGAGCAAAGATTATTCATTAAAGCTGTTACGAATTGAATGACATAGTTTTTTCTTTAATCAGGAAATATCAACAGAAAGCGGCTTTGTTTCCAAGTTTTCTAGAACTGGATTTGGGCTTTGCCACCTTCATTCGATGGCAGCCACAGAGCAAGTCCTACACCATAAGCAGAACAGGCTGTGCTCATGGCAACAGGCAGGGTGGGTGTGTTCATGACAACGGGCAGGGTGGGGTGTGCCCATGACAACAGGCAGGGGTGGGTGTGCCCATGACAACAGGCAGGGTGAGTGTGCTCATGACAACAGGCGGAGTGGCTGTGCCCATGACAACAGGCAGGGTGGGTGTGCCCATGACAACAGGCAGGGTGGGTGTGCCCATGACAACAGGCAGGGTGGGTGGGTGTGCCCATGAAAACAGGCAGGGTGGCTGTGCTCATGGCAACAGGCAGGGTGGTTGTGCTCATGGCAACAGGCAAGGTG
>JADBJO010003621.1:146817-169317 GCA_016801955.1 Conus betulinus | reverse complement strand
GGGTTTGGGGTGGTAGAGGGGGTGTGTGTGTGCTGCTGTGTGAATATATGTGTGTGCTTGTGTGTATATATATGTATCTGCTTGTAAGTGTAAGCCTATGAGTGTGCTTATGTATGTGCATGTGTATGGGTTTTTTCAAATGATTATGGTGTGTGTGTGTGTGTGTGTGCATGTGTGTGTGTGTGTGTGTGTGTGTGTGTGTGTGTGTGTGTGTTGGAGGGTGGGGGTGTTGGACTGTACATGTAAATTCTATAAGTGGCCACTTGATTGTGATGATTCTTTATTGTATATGTTGTCTTGTGATACTGTTTATTATGCACCTATCTTAATTCTCTCATCTTTTGAGATAATAACGTATTCATATAATATCATATCATATCATATCATATCATATCATATCATATCATATCATATCATATATCATATCATATCATATATCATATATCATATCTATTATATATGTGTGTGTGCGCGTGCGTGCATTTGAGTACGTATGTGTGTTCAAAGATTTTTTTTTCTTTTCAAAAACAATTTCTGTTAACATGATTTTTAAACTCTGTCATTATTTCTTCTGGCAAAGATAATGTACATTTACTCGCATTTCCATGCACAGTACATACTCACACACACACACACACACACACACACTACGCAGGGGTGTGTATACACATATACACACACACGCGCGCGCGCGCGCACTACACACAAAGATATTTACAATTGTTTTATTCATGTATAGGCCATTGCCCTAGTGAAGGGGAGTAACTGATCAATCATCTCACACAAAAACAGTGTTTTACGAGATAGCAACTTAACGCAGCTGAAACGCTTTGTACAAGAAAGTTGATAGATTTCTGATTGTTGTTTGCATGCAAAAACGTCAACTTAGTCGAAACACGTTTGGAAATTTATGAAATTTTTGTGGGAATGTATTGTTGTCTAATGCCACTTCGTGCTGGGCAACACAAAACAAAATGAACCTCACCCTCTTTACTGTTTTCACACAGTGGGCAGATTAAAACATTCTCAATGTAAATTTGATATTGATAGTAATGCCAAGCGGTTTCTGAACCTAGTCACTGTCATTTTTAAATGCCTATCTAAATTTGGTAATAATAAATATGTTTTCATACCAGCAACCGTACAAAACGTTCCGTACACACTAAATCTATCGCTGTTCATAAGACGAAAGCCCCATTCCTGCCACCCGCATAAAATCAATCTATCCTTGAATCAAATGAGAACAGATTATTTCTTCTACACCCCGACTTGTGGAAACAAAACCATATGCAAACACAGCTTACAACAGATGTTTGAGGCCCAACATCTTTCATCACGTAAATCTAAATCAAGCAGCATCATATAGGCTTTGCGTGGTAGTCTTGATTCATCCATGCGAGTTAGTGTTAACCAAAATCGAATACACTTGACTGAATTAATCTATATAGGATATCGATTCGTTTCCCTTAGATCATTTGGTGTTTTCATTTTAACACCTAAAAGCTTTTTTAAGGTCAAACTAACGCATTTTTCTGAATGTTGAGCAGTATTACCTAAATCCCGTAACTCAGCCATTGGTTGTACTGGTGTGTTAAATAGCTTTAGATTATAAACTATGAGGATTATATTTCAGTTTAGACGGTTTTGTAGAACATACAACGAAACACTTTTACACACACACACATACACAGACAGACAGACAGAGAGAGAGAGAGAGAGAGAGAGAGAGAGAGAGAGAGAGAGAGAGAGAGAGAGAGATGGAGATGTACCACTCCCCAACTCTCCAAAAGCAATGAAGGGGTTACCTGAAAGACAGTGTCCTGAATGCCCTTGACCACTTTCCTGCTTCCTCCCCACGGCGCAGGTGGCCAGCACCACGTCGTAGTGCGACAGCTCCTCCACGCTGGCCTGGTACAGCAGCTTGGAGTACTGCTTCACCTGCTTCACCGTCACGCTGTACTTGCCGGGCTCCTTGCGGCACTTGTCGAAGAACTTCTCAAACTCCGCGATGTCAGCGGCGTGAGGTTTGTCGTCCTGTCGGATGAGGTGATGCAGAGCAACGTCCTAAGAAACACACAAAAAAAAAAACAGCGATAATGTCGTTCGACGGATGTGGTGGTGGCACCCTCCGGAGAGGGAGTGGTCACTCACTCTTGGCGGCTCCGCAACTAAGCTATTCTTGTCGTCAGTAGGTGAGGAGGGGGGGGGGGGGGAGAAGGGGGGGGTGCTTAATCGGTGGTTAGCATCGCGGACTCCTGGCTGGGAGGTCGTGGGTTGATTCAAATCAGAGCCACGTGGGATTTGTCTGTCCCAACCAGCTCCTACCCAGATCTGCATTTGCTATAAGCTCAGTTGGGAAGACTGGGACACTAAGTCGAGTTGCATCCACTTGATCACTGAGAGTGTTGCTCAACTTTTCTGACCAGTACTGCAGGTGTCTGTATCTCTCACGCCTGCATGCGTGCGTGTGCGCGCGCGCGCGCGCGCGCGCGCGTGTGTGTGTGTGTGTGTGTGTGTGTGTGTGTGTGTGTGTGTGTGTGTGTGTGTGTGTGTGTGTGTGTCTTTAAGGGCGGCAGTTATTCCAGACCCTGGGCACACTACAGAAGCAAAGATACAATATCTACTAGTCAGTAATTACACCAGAGCTACTGTACATTCTGTAACGATAATAATAATACCATAACAATATAATAATATAATTCTGTAACGATAATAATAATAACAATAACAGTAATAATATAATATAATGATGATAATAATAACAAAAATGATGATGATGATGATGATGATGATGATGATGATGAAATAATAATAATAGGTAGTAGTGCTGACCGAAGAGCTGCCAGCTGACGCTTCATTCAGTCGCTTCCCGTGTCATCCAGCCCACACCATTTTCTCAGTGTCTCTACTTCCTTCATTATTTCCATTTCTCACGCAGGGTGCATGCTATGTGTAACGTGTCATCCATGCCAAGGGCGGGCCAAACTGGCCTTCTCTTCTGAAAGTTGCTGATGGGATTTGACGTTTGTGCAAGATGATATGCATACGTTCACACACGGTTTCTCGGTTTATGGTCTCATTCGAAGGACCCTTAGTGAAAAGGCATCAAAACCAATGTTAACTCTGAGGGAAAAGAACCCTTATACCAAAATGGTCCGGCGGAGATTCGATCCCTCATCCCCAGGATCACCAAGATTAAACGAGTCCGGCGCTCTACCAAAGTGCTCCTGAAGTGCAGGCAGCCCTGAGATCAGAACATGCTAGTGGAGAGAGTTCAAGGTCACCTGCAGGTCGGGGTCACAGCAAAGGTCACGCAGTCCTCGTATGGGTTTGATGTCTCCCATGGGGACGGGGTAGTCCTTGGCTTCAATGGCTGACCCGTACACTCTCACAATCTTCGGGCAGTAGTCTGGACCCAGCTTGCTCTTCAGTTCGCCTGTAAACAGTTGGATTCAAAGTAAGGCGAAACGTGATTGTCAAGAGAAGAGATTTTAATGGTCCTTATTTTCGCACAAGGTCACAGCACACCCAGAGCTACCTTCATTCACATCTGTGGCTGAACAAAATCGTTGACTCGAAAAAGGTGTTCAGTGTTACAATGCCAGCAAAATGAAAAACCAAACTTTCGTTTCATTTTTGAAGTAGACGTGCATCAAGAAATTGTGGCATAAAGTAAAGAACAGGGAAAAAGTAGTGCAGGAAGAGTGATAACTGAAAAGCAGGGAAAAATGATACCTGTGACAGTACTACCCCTATCATAAAAATAAGGAGGACAGATTCGCTATACCCTTTTTTTCAGTTTCTAACTTTAGGTACTAAGAATTTATTCCGTTTAGAAATATGTTGATGGTTTAAAATCCGTCCAGACCGGAAAGAATTTTTTTACCATGTTCCCGAGGCGGCCGTGAAGAGGAACCACTTTTTTGTGGAGTTTGCATACAGACCACTCCTTTTACCATCCATTCTTATCTTTGAGAAGGTGAAGAGGCTCCGTGGTGCATACCATGTCATGTACCACTCACAGTGAATCATATTTCTTAAGAGAGCTTGGACTTGCATGATGTGAGACATATAAACACTTTACAGCAGACTCCATGAAAACCTTGTTCAGAGATGTTCCACCTGATGTGATCTTTAAATTTCTGAAAAAAAGATCAATATCTTTCATCTGATCTTAGATTTTGATGGAGAAAAGATGTCTAACGAAGGTTCCGGTGTGTATTTTTAGAAAGGCGTATTTTGAAGTCTTGAGTGAATGACCTTTTTTTTAATAATGATTTATGAGCTGCCTTCAAGACGGCGACACCCCTGATATGGCCCTTTGCGGTCGGCTGGGCTGTACGCAACATTACATTACCTTGCCTGACGTTTGCATGACACTACATACACATACAGACGAGTGCACTGACGTACAAACTACATAGCAGGAGCGATCACATACGTGCCACCAGGTCCACCGACTTGTTGGAAGGACCACAGTAGAGAACCGTTTTCCGACCCTTGCCTTCGGCTTCCAGCTGTCGGTTGATTTTGCAGAACAGGTACACCAGCTTGATGCCTGTGTTCGTCTTGCCGGACCCTGTCATCACAGTCATTGTCTTCAGCCTGTGTGGTCATTCTGCCGGACCCTGTCATCACAGTCATTGTCTTCTGCCTGTGTGGTCATTCTGCCGGACCCTGTCATCACAGTCATTGTCTTCAGCCTGTGTGGTCATTCTGCCGGACCTGTCATCACATTGTCTTCACCCTGTGTGGTCATCATGCCGGACCCTGTCAACATAGTCGTTGTCTCCACCCTGTGTGGTCATCAAGCTTATGTGTGCTGTTAGCTGCGTCAACTTTATGTTCAGAATTCTTTCCAACACCTCTGAAAATGAAAGTAAGACCTGAAAACAGACACACATTCAGCACCCCCTGAAGTAAAAGTAAGACCTGAAAACAGACACACATTCAGCACCTCCTAAAGTAAAAGTAAGACCTGAAAACAGACACACATTCAGCACCTCCTGAAGTAAAAGTAAGACCTGAAAACAGACACACATTCAGCACCTCCTGAAGTAAAAGTAAGACCTGAAAACAGACACACATTCAACACATCCTGAAGTAAAGTAAGACCTGAAAACAGACACACATTCAGCACCTCTTCAAGTAAAAGTAAGATCTTGGCACAGACAGGCATTCAACATTTCTTAAAGTAAAAGTAAAGACCTTTGACTAGACACACATGCAACACCTCTTAAAGTAAAAGGGAGACCTTTGAATAGACACACATTCAACAGCTTTTAAAGTAAAAGTAAGACCTTTGAATAGACACACATTCAACACCTAAAGTAAGAGTAAGACCTTTGAATAGACACACTTTCAACACCCCCTAAAGTAAAAGTAAGACCTGTAAATAGACACACATTCAACACCTCTTAAGGTAAAAGCAAGACCTTTGCATAAACACGCATTGAACACCTCCTAAAGAGTGTTGAGAGAGGCGACTGACCTGGCGGCCCCTGGATCATAGCCACACTGTTGGTCAGCGTCTTTTGGATGGCCTGCAGCTGAGCCATGTTGTTCTTGGGCAGCTTCTTGGAGTCGGGGATGATGACCTCGTGGTTTTCATCCTTCATACCCAGCTTCTGGTGATCTTTATCTGCGGAACAAATTAAGTCGTCACAATGAAACCACGCTCACCGTTGTTCTGGGGGCAACATGGGGCAACATGTTGTCATCATCCTTGTCTTCCTTTTTTGATCCACCAACTTGACTGAAAGCTTAATGGAGACTCTGACGTTTCCCTTATTGGAGAAAAAAATGCTATTTATATTCGGTGCATGTATTAAACACTGTGTGTTTAATGTTCACTTTAATTGTCAAGGCTACTGACAGCCTGTTTAAAGAACTCAATCTGAAGTATGACTCAGAAAGTGACTGTCTAAGAGATAACACAGTGGGCTCCATATATTACTGGGGCGATTTTTGACTACACTGTTCTAACAAAGTAGCCTGGATAATGAGAAAGAGATTGTTTATCTGCTCTCGTTTAACTATGTACCTACATACACAATGTACATCTTAACAAAGTCGGGCTACTTATTACCTACATACACTATGTACATCTTAACCATGACGGGTTACTTATTACCTACATACACTATGTACATCTTAACCATGTCGGGCTACTTATTACCTACATAACTATGTACATCTTAACCATGTCGGGCTACTTATTACCTACATACACTATGTACATCTTAACTAAGTAGGGTTACTTATTACCTACATACACTATGCACATTAACCAAGTCGGGCTACTTGTTACCCAGCCAATTAGGCTGCTTATATGTCTAAGTGTGTGTGTGTGTGTGTGTGTGTGTGTGTGTGTGTGTGTGTGTGTGTGTGTGTGTGTGAAAAGTGGAGGAGGAGGCAGACAATGCCGCAGGAACATAAAAAAGCAATCAACTCTTTGGGGGTAGAGGAGGGAAAATTGATACCTTCAAATCACATAGCCTATGCAAACACAGAAAAAACTAATCTTCTCCAAAATATCACAGAGTTGTTTTTTTTAAGTGGACCATACACTGCGTCTTCAAACTCCGCCGCCTCACCACATTTTTCTGTCCCGAGTTGTGTGTTTTAAAATGGTATTCACATGGACTCACCCAGCTTGGGAAACTTGCTGCCAAACGCAATAGCACGGGCAAGCTTCAGTTCGGAGTCTCTTGGAGTTGAAAGAGAAGTTCCTGGGCTCTCCTGTCAGGCAAAGAAACGTGAGCATTCGTTTACCTCAACACGTATGACCAGAACCAAGGAGTCAAAGTGCCATTATGATTTGTGCCGTCATTTTCAATGGTTTGTTATCCACAGAATCTACAAAAAAAGACAGCACCGATAATAAAAGCCACGTTATCCTTAAGCATCGTGTGGTTGATATTCAGATATCTGGGCATTAACATGTACGCGCGCGCGCGTGTGTGTGTGTGTGTGTGTGTGTGTGTGTGTGTGTGTGTGTGTGTGTGTGTGTCTTCGTGTGTGCGTGTGCGTGCGCCTCAGTGTGTGTGTGTGTGTGTGTGTGTGTGTGTGTGTGTGAAGATATGCATAAACATTGCCTCACCTGTCCACATCGGCCTTGGGCAGCAGCTCTATGGTGACTTTGTCCCCCTCCTTCTTCAACAGTGGTGGTGGAGGGGGTGGACTGGAGGAGGACAGGACGAAGGTCACCACCAGGTCTCCCCCATCCTCTCGTTTCTTCCCCTTTGTGGGCCACCTGCACCACACTCGCATGAGCCAGCCAGGTGTACTGCGTGTCCACAGCCTCCGCCACTGAGCTCGCCCTCACCCGGGACACTGCGGAGCTGCAACACTCCGTCCGGTAGCGCAGACACAGGTAGTCCAGAGGGAAAGACGTGTCGTTTGTCGCCTTCTTCTTCATTGGTACTCGCTGCAGACTTCCCTCCAAACTCGAAGCAGCGAGTGTAGCAGAACGCTGCCTTCAGTCTGAAGGAGCCCCCGGAAGGGCAGGTCGGAGGACTTCTGAGCTTTCATGGTGACGTGGACGTTGTCGATGACGACAGCACTTTCACCCTCACCGGCCCCCGCTGCCGCCTCCCATCTCCAGCAAGGGCATCCAGGACTTCATGTACTCCTGAAGGCCTGTGAACTGCTGGTCCCTCGTGGTGCGCGTGGCGTGTCGGGTCAGGGTCAGGACAGGTTCGGAAACGTGCAGCGTGCACATGCAGGCATTGCGTGCCAGGTGCACGATGTCTGTGCGTGGCTTCAAAAGCCCTCTGCGTGGTTCTGCTGACATCTGCAGCTGGACGATCTGACCCCGACTGTACGTTCGACAAAACTGAACAGGCGTGGAGAGGGCTGTGCCTTTGCCTCTCTCTGAGGACACGTACTCCACCTCCAGCTGGCTTCTGGTCTGTGTCTGCGGCACCGTGTCCCAGGACTGCTGACAGTTGGACGCGCCAGGCTTTTCACACAATCTTGGTCCAGTCTCCTGGTTTCACAGACACGCTCAGTTGGTCAGGGAGATAGTCATGATGACCGGAGAGCTGGGAGAATTGTTCTGGAGTCTTTCTAAGTGATTCCACACCGGGAGAGACTTCCAGGACACGTGCCTCTTTCATCGTAAAACCGCCTCTTCCAGCGGACGGTGACGCTGTCTGTCTTCAGCGCCGTGTCTGTGACCACCTCTGGCTGACTGCTGACGCCCAGAACACTGAAAGGCACCTCCTGCTTGCGGTCCTGCAGTTTGTGCAGTGAAGGCACGAACACCGTCAGCTGGTCGTCGTCCACTGCGTCGATGAAGGACCTGAACACCAGAGGCTGATGCTGGAGCTGCTCTGCGACCCTCAGCGCCATGCATCCTTTGCCAAACGCCTTCTGTCTGCGCGTGGCGCCGTTGATGTGCTGACACAGCTCAGTGACGTCATCCGGACCGCAGGCAGGGGGTGCGCCGTCCAGGGCTGCGTGCAAGAGACGCTGGACGTGCAGGTCGCCATACCTGCGGATTGGGGAGGTGAAGTGAGTGTAGACAGCCAGGTCCAAGCCGAAGTGACGAAGGTCAGGAGCGTTGAGACCGTAGGCACATCTGTACTCTGCCGTGGCCATCAGGTCCATCCAGCTGTTGGTGGCCAGGCACTGTAGAGGGTGCACAGCATCCATGAAGGCAGTCTCCTGGCCTCTGCTATCTCCCCGTCTTCCAGGTGAGCACACAGTTTCTGCCACACCTGACGTTGGACCACAACAGGCGGCAGGGGGGGATACCCGTTTGATTGGGGGGGATTGTTCAGACACAGCTGACTCCCCGGCGTCATCCGTTTGCCCTGCAGCTGCATCACCAAGTTGGTCACGTGACCTTCTTTCTCCTGCCACTGACCAAGCTCTTCATAGGTGGGAGCCTTGTGACAGCGCACTATCAGACCGTCACGATACCTGGGTCGTTTCCTCAGGTAGCCTGCAACGTGCGAGTTGGTCAGGATCATCAGCTCTTCGATCAGGGCATGAGCGGCCACACAGTCATTGATGGTCTCCAGCTCTGGCAGCCGTGGGTCCTCAAAAGGAACAAAAAGCATGGCCTCTCTCTGTCGAGCTGCTCGCAGCTTGGAAGTGATCTGGTGTATCTGCTGAATGTCTTCTTGAATGACGGGGTCCACGTCCACCTCGACCTGCCCTTCAATGACTCTCTGGGCTTGTTCGTAAGTCAGCTGTCGCCTGGACTTGATGATCGTTCTTCTGATTTCAGGCTCCGCCACTTGTTGTGCATTGTGGTCAAAGGTGAAGAAGACGGACAGAGCCAGGCGTTCTTCCCCTGGCAGCAGACTGCACTTGCCGTGACTCAGAGGCTCTGGCAGCATGCAGCGAGGTGGTCTGTTCAGGGGATAGAAGGTCACGGCCCGCCTCCTGGCTTCCTGGTCCACACCACTGTCTTTCTTCACCACTGCGGCCACGTCAGCAATGTGCACTCCGACGACATGGTGGCCGCCCTTTGTCCTGAGGCTGATGGCGTCGTCCAGATCTTTAGAGCCAGGGGGGTCAATGGTGAACAGCCGTTCATCTGTCAGATCGTCACGTGCTGCCGTGGACACGCGCGTGTCCTGAACTATCTTCTTTGTGTCTTCTACGGCTGATTGTGAGTAAAACTTGGGCACACGCTGCTGCATGGACAGCACCTGCAGTCCTCCGGAGTAATCCTTGCCCCCGATGTGAGCGTCCAGAACGGCCCCCAGTGGATAGATGGTGCGCTGCCTCCATGCCAGAAGGACGACCCTGAAGACGTACTGCTCCCTCTTCTCAGGCTGCACGTCACAGAATCCTTTATGCTGAACCTGACCGTCAGCAGACACTGTCTTGATCTCGATCCTGTTTTTCACCAGCATCGGGTACTTGCTTTTGACTGTGTCGTTCATGACGTGGATCTTAGGAACAGTCTTGCACAGCGGCCGCATCAGATGGCCCTCCATTTCGTCCAGAGTACAGAACAACACAGGGTGTTCGACGTTGGCGAAATTGACTCTCTTCAAAAGTCCAACGACTTTTCCGTACACCAGCTTGTCCTGGGAGACCTCTGCCTCCGAGTCCTTTCTTCCTTCCGGCTCAGCCAAGACCTCCACCACGACCTCATCATCCATGTACGTGCGACCGGCCTTGGAACGACCCTCAATAACGATGGTAGAGTAGTCGCTGCCTTTGTCCAGCACTTTAGCTGTCGCCTTGTGCGCCCCTTCAATTTTCAGCTGACATCGTTTGTACCTGGCGGGGTCCCTTTTCCACAGCTCCTCGGCGTCTTCAGTAAAGTCCGGATAAAACGCTCTTCCCTCACCGCCTCGTTCAAAGTCACTGGCTTGTCTGTCTGACAGAGTCACGGCTTCTTCCTCCTCCACGCTCTCCCCTAGCGCCAGGGCCTGTTCACTCTTCTCAAACCAGCCTCGGGAGTCCCCCTCCTCATCTCCTCCCATGTAGGATGCCTGGTGCTCGTCCTTGTCGTCTGAGGAATACGGGAAGCGGATCTCTCGATCGGTGGCATCCACTTCCTCGCCTTCGTCGTCGTCATCATCATCATCGTCAGTGTCGTGCCATTCAGGGCAACGGAGAAGTTCTCTCTCGATGAACACCCCGCAGACCCCCCTGGAGCGCGTGCTGTCCAGCAGAGGAGCTGGAGCGGCCTGGTGTGACGCTGTTGCCTGCTCTGCGCCCAGAGACACAGGCCACTGGGGATGGGGTCTCACTCCGCGCGGGAAGGGACGCCCTTCTGCCTGAGAATTGGAATCAAAAGGTAACCAACGTATTGTGTTATAGTCCCACCCCCTCCCACCCCCCCCCCTCTCTCTCTCTCTCTCTCTCTCACACACACACACACACACACACACACACACACACACACACACACACACACACACACATGTAGAGAAAGAAAATGAGAGAGAGAGACAAAGAGAGAGACATGTAGAAGGATAGACAGATAGATAAGTATATTAGATACATAGACAGACAGACACATTGATAGCTAGCTAGATTGACACATACATGCATATACACACACATGCATACACACATTCTCTCTCCCTCTCTCTCTCTCTCTCTCTCTCTCTGTCTCTCTCTCTCTCTCTGCTTCTGTCTGAACAATGCCAGTTACTGGACTTCCAGCAACTGCGGAGAGACAGCCCTGAACGCCCTGCTGACTGACAACACCGTGTTGTCAGATGAAAAATTTCAGGTGAAGGCAGCAACACGGTGGTCGTTCTACGACTGAAAGCCAGTCAGCCCAGTGTCAACAACAACAATGGCGGATCCTGTGCTGAACCGGAGCACGCAATTTCAATACTACAGGAAGAAACCCACCCACCAGCCAAGTGCGACATGATCGACAGAGAGCGAAGCAGCAGAACAGACGACCTGAACAGGTTGGTGCTGGTCTCAGAAGCACCAGTGATGTGAATGAACTGGCCGTACTTAACTTTGAGTCAAACGAACACAGTACACAGCACAGTACACAGGGCATTACGGAAAAAAAAAAACCATAACTACATGCGATGATGATGACACGCCGCATATTCAGGAGGCTTTGTGTTCTCATTAGTCAGAGTGTGAGAGTGATCCAGAAATCCAGTAGTCGGACGTCGACGTAAGTGTTGAACAATCCATAGACAAAACAGCCGCTGGTTTTGACTCTGGAGTGGTAATGCATTATGTTGCTACTCTGACTGACCGACAAGTGCAGAGACGGTTGCGTGATCCGCACAGAAATACAGAGTTCCGGAAGGCTGTGCTTAATCGAACGGATAGTAAGGGTGTGCTGCTGTCTGAGTCTGATGATATTGTTGTGGAATATTCCTACGATCCACACTTGGAGGACGATTGCATGTTCTGGTTCGTGAAGCAGGAAGAAAGAAACATGTCATCAGAAGAATGTGTAAAACTGGCCAACCTTCGCAAGGAAGACGCACCCCCAACACAGAACAGGTAGAGACCCAAGCGCGTGCTCTACGGAGGCTGCACACTCTCCACGGATTGATCCAGTTCTACCTGAGGTGACCGTCATCTACTGAACCGACAGTGAACGCATACCAGGGACATTTTCTTGAGCACGTTTTTGTCATATAAAGTGAAAGAAAAGGACACTGCTGTGGTTTCCATGTCAACGAAATCGAGTCGCGTTTTGTCATTGTACATCGCGCCGATATGCTAAACGGACTCTACAGCTTATTAGAGTTAAAATTCGTTCGTTCTGTTTCCGTCTGGCTGGCTGGCTGGCTGGCTCCCTCTCTCTCTCTCTCTCTCTCTCTCTCTCTCTCTCCCTCACTCCTCCCTCTTTCTCTGTCTCTCGGTTCTCTCTGTCTCTCTGTCTCTGTCTCTCTCTCTCTCTCTCTCTCTCTCTCTCTAAACTCAACCACATCCCTTGGAAACTTACGTCTACTCCTGACAAATTTTGCTGGTTTCCTGGACTTATGGTTCTGATGAATAGCCTCCTGAGCTTCTCTTCGAGACTGTATTGAAACAAGACAGACAAAGAAACTGTTGAATAAGCAATATAGTCAGACCGAAAGAAAGGAAGGGTACATCAGAGACTGATCTGACCAGTCAATCAGCAAACTCATCAAAAGTAAGCAAAACGACACAATGGTCTGTCTGTCTGTCTGTCTGTCTGTCTGTCTGTCTGTCTGTCTGTCTGTCTCTGTATTTACAACTCATCTCTATAGCAAACAACTAGCACACAAACTTGTGCCTTCATCGAGCGCGTGCGCTTACACAAACATGCAAGCACACACACACACACAAACGCGCGCGCGCGCGCACTCGCACACACACATACACATTCACAAGTTCAAATTTCAAGTTAATCCTTGGACCTTGATTAGGGCATGGACAACAAGAATTCAACAACACTTAACCTGTACAACACTTAACCTGTATAACACTTAAGCCGTATAACACGTAACCAATTTAACGCTTAAACAGTACAACACTTAACCAATATAACACTTAACCAGTATAACATTTAACCAATATAACGCTTAACAATACAACGCTTAACCAATATAATAAGCTGTATAAGACTAACTAGTATAACGCTTAACCTGTACAACGCTTAACCAGTACAACACGTAACCAATATAGCACTTAACCAGTACAACACTTAACCTGTATAACACTTTAAAGCTGTATAACACGTAAGCTGTATAACACACTTAACCAATATAACACTTAACCAATATAACACTTAACCAGTACAACACTTAACTAAGATAACACTTAACCAGTATAACGCTTAACCAATATAACGCTTAACCAATATAACACTTAACTAATATAACACTGAACCAGCATAACACTTAACCAACATAACACTTAACCAGTACAAAACTTAACAAGGTAACACTTAACCAGTACAACATTTAACCAACGTAGCACTTAACCAACATAACACTTGACCAATACAACACTTAACCATGATAACACTTAACCAACATAACATTTAACCAACAAATACTTAAACAACATAACGCTAACGAATATAACACTTAACCAGTATAACGTTTTACCAGTATAACACTTAACCAATACACCACTTACCCAGGATAACACTTAACCAGTGTAACACTTAAACAGTATTAATACAACACTTACCCAATATAACACTTAACCAGTAACACTTAACCAGTATCACACTTAACAGTATATAACACCATAACCAGTATAACACTTAACCAATATAACACTTAACCAAGGTAACACTTAACCAACATGGCCAGTATAACACGTAACCAATATAACACTCAACGAGTATAACATTTAACCAATGTAACACTTAACCAATACAGCACTTAACCATATAGCACGTCACCATTACACCACTTAACTGTTATAACACTAACCAGTATAACACTTAACCAGTGTAACACTTAACCAGTATAATACTTAACCAGTATAACACTTAAGCAGCATAAACACTTAACCAATATAACACGAAACAAAAAAGAAAGGGGACTGTTCATATATTCACACGATCCGTCAGGGGGTGAAAACAAATACATGCAAACAAACAACAACAAACAACGACAACAATAACAACAACAACAACAACACAACAACAACAAAACAAAACACAATACAACAAAACACAACAAAACAAAACAAAACAAAATGCAATGACATGGCAATCGAAAAAATAGATCAGCTACAGAAGACTAGAAAATGTTACCTCATTTTACACAAATTGAGAAAGTTTTCCTGGCAAGAAACTGTAAAGATCAAACATTGATTTGGTGCGGACCGCTTCTTAGGTACATATTTCTTTACACTATACTGCTCAAAACAATTTAAGAGCCAGTTGAAAACATTCACACACAATTCAACCGAAAAACAAAATAACTTCTTCAAACAATTTAATTGAAAATTCATCTATGGAACGATACAATGACATCAGAAATAAACGAATAACAGCAGCTGCTCAAAAAACAACTTCATGGCTTAATTGATGAACACCTTCATTTCAGAAATCAGAACAGTCAAATCAAATGACAGTCAATGTCAATACTCAGTATGGCCTCTATTAGCGCGGATAGAAGCTAGACATCTCTGTCTCATAGAGTCCACAAGCCTCCTGAGAGTCAGCTGGGGGATGTTGTTCCACTCCTGCTGCAAGAAGTCGAAGAGCTGGCCCAGGTTCACTGCTGGAGGGTGGTTCTCGTGAAGCAGGCGCCCCAGGATGTCCCAGGCGTGCTGGATCGGGTCAAGGTCGGGCGAGGACGCTGGCCAGTCGAGGCGCTGGACCTGCTGCCCCTCCAAGAAGACGTTTACCACCCTGGCACGGTGGGGACGGGCGTTGTCCTGAAGGATGGCGTCAGGTGCCAGGGCTTGCAGGCCACGCAGGACCAGAGGCTGAAGAATGTTGTCCCTGTACCCCACACCAGTTAGGTTGCCTTCAACTCGGTACAGGGGGGTTCTGAAGTTCCTTCCTTTGCCAACCCACACCATTATAGACCCCCCGCCATACCGGTCCCATTCGATTACGTTGGTTTCTTGATAGAATTCCCCAATCTGCCTCCAGACACGTATGCGACCATCGTGGAAGAGCCGAGCAAAACGCGACTTGTCAGAAAACACCACCCAGGCCCAATTCTGCCTCGTCCAGGCCACATGAGCTCGGCACCAGGTCAGTCGCGCCCTACGGTGTGCTACCATCAGCACAGGTTGAACAGCTGCTGTCTTGCTCGGAGGTTAACTTCTCTCAGGTGGTTCCGAACAGTTTGGTCAGAAATGTTGACGTTTGCTGCAGCACGCAGTTGTCGCCTGAGGTTGTTTGCAGTGGCAGTTCTTTGTCTCAGTGCCGTCAGAACCAGCAGTCTGTCCTACTGTCTGGTGGTGGACCTAGGCCAGCCAGACCGTCTTCATTCAGCAGTACTACCAGTGGCGCTGAAGTGGTCACGAAGTCTTTAGATGACAGCATGATGCACTTGAAGGCGACGTCCAACTTCTCTGACGCCTACACCTTCTTGAAGCCAAGCAACAGCCCTTTCTCCGGTCAGTGTCATTTAATCTCCGTCTTGGTGGCATGGTTGAAAACACCACCAAAAGCGGTTTTTTCATACCCACTGGTCAGCAAAACTGGGTTGCCATGTGTTCAGTAAAGGCACGAATTGCACGTGCAATGCGGTTTGCAGTCAGCCCAACTCTGCTGCCTCAGCTATGCGCTCGCAAACCGCGACCATGTTTTCGTGATTTCGGTGTTTCTTTTGTAAACTCGTTCAACCCACTAGACTCAGATTCAACCATACCAAAAAACCAGTTTTGCATTGAAGCAGTTGTCACACATTCAGTGCAAAAATTGGACAAAAACTTTGAATTCTATACACTACGATGCGTTATCTAAACAATATGAAAAATGCAGGTGGCTCTTAAATTGTTTTGACCAGTAATTGATCAAGACCCGTTTATTCCGGACATTTCGAGGAAAACGTGAAATTCGTCTCCAAAAGCGCCCATGTTACAATCTTTACAATACTGTTTTAACATGGAGTTTTATTCAATCAGTTTCAAGTTTATGACAACTACATCGAAAACACATGAAAAAGAAAAAAGAAGCATATCTGGGAACTGCGTAGAGTACTTTTCTTGCCCAGAACATTTTTTTATTTCAGTACGAAAGACAATTATAGTGTGCTCTCACTCAGTTTCCCACACACGCTTGAAATAATTTTGAAGAGCTAACGTAACATGTCTACCATATTCATTTAAAGAAAGGGAATAGTTCTGATTTCCAGATGCAGTGAAAACCAGAGTTAATAAAACATTAGGATGTGACCTTGGTGAATGATTCATTTTATTTATGTATAGGCCACAGAGCTCGTCTCAAAATGGAATTAGAAAAATATCTAGGATCATCTGAGATCAGTGTACAGCAGAAGCGTGTCATGCTGCTATCAACTGGTAAATGAACAGGAAATCAAGAAGTTTGCCCATACAGCATAAGAGTGATTTACTGTGCAATTTAAACGAATGTTTCAAGAAGCTTGTCTGATAATTTCAAAATAAAATCAAAACTTCCGTAAACTCCATATTTTAAACCATAGAGTATAACACACACACACACGCACGCGCACACACACACACACACACACACACACACACACACACACACACACACCTGACTGGGCACAGCGTTGGTGTCCTCAAGCCACGCGTGGTCAGGAGGTCCACGGAGGTCTCTGTGTCCAGCATTGTTCTTCATGGCGTCGTTGAGTTCGTGGATCAGGTCCTCGATGTCTCGCCTCTCTCCTGGGTCCTGGATTCCGCAAAGGACACTGACCATTCAGTTCATAGGCCATCAGACTGACCATCCTCATTACATGACATAGAATGCATCTCGGAGCTTCTTCAATTCTGAAAAGATATAGAATGGGTGTGTGAAAGGAGGTGACCTGCATGCAGACGGCACGAAACTTTCTTCTTCACGGCCACCTCAGGAACATGGTAAACACTTCATTCAGGTTTGGGCGGATTTTAAATGGTTTGTTTGTCTGTCTGCGAGTTCCATTCCTCTTGCCAGAGGCCTTTGACATAAGCCTGGGTTTGGGGTTTCAGGTCAATGTGAGGGACAGACAATCTGCTCAACTGCGAGTTCCATTCCTCTTGCCAGAGGACTTTGACATGAGCCGGTGTTTTGGGTTTCAGATCAGTGTGAGGGACAGACGGTGTGTTTTGGGTCTCAAGGTCTGTGTGAGGGATAGACGATCTGTTCCACTACGGCGAGCTTGCAGTGTCATCACGAATCTCGCTCCTGGCAATCCATCTAATGTTCACTGGCCTGACAGTCTCCAGGAAGTCTATTTCACGACCAAACGATTGTGAACGCAAAAGAGTCAAGCAATCTCTCTCTCTCTCTCTCTCTCTCTCTCTCTCTCTCTCTCTCTCTCTCTCTCTGTGTGTGTGTGTGTGTGTGTGTGTGTGTGTGTGTGTGTGTGTGTGTGTGTGTGTAAGAAAAATTGATTTACAGCACAGGCAACTCTTCCCTCAACAGTATTGTGAGTGGGCAGACTCTGGCACAGTGTATCATGTAGGGACTGCCACATACGGAGGAATTCAAACTTTTTTCCAAATCTTCTCGTCTTTTATTATATCTTTGTTACCAGTGCTACCTAGAGTATACATCTTGTTCAGTGCTGTCTGAAGTATACATCTTATTCAGTGCTACCTGGAGTATATATCTTGTTCAGTGCCACCTGGAGTATACATCTTGTTCAGTGCTGTCTGGAGTATATATCTTGTTCAGTGCTGTCTGGAGTATATATCTTGTTCAGTGCTGTCTGGAGTATACATCTTATTCAGTGCCACCTGGAGTATATATCTTGTTCAGTGCTACCTGGAGTATATATCTTGTTCAGTGCTGTCTGGAGTATACATCTTGTTCAGTGCTGTCTGGAGTATACATCTTGTTCAGTGCTGTCTGGAGTATATATCTCTTGTTCAGTGCTTTCTGGAGTATACATCTTGTTCAGTGCTGTCTGGAGTATATATCTTGTTCAGTGCTGTCTGGAGTATACATCTTATTCAGTGCCACCTGGAGTATATATCTTGTTCAGTGCCACCTGGAGTATATATCTTGTTCAGTGCTGTCTGGAGTATACATCTTGTTCAGTGCTGTCTGGAGTATACATCTTGTTCAGTGCTGTCTGGAGTATATATCTTGTTCAGTGCTACCTGGAGTATACATCTTGTTCAGTGCTGTCTGGAGTATACATCTTGTTCAGTGCTGTCTGGAGTATACATCTCGTTAAGTGCTGTCTGGAGTATATATCTTGGTCAGTGCTACCTGGAGTATACATCTTGTTCAGTGCTGTCTGGAGTATACATCTTGTTCAGTGCTGTCTGGAGTATATATCTTGTTCAGTGCTGTCTGGAGTATATATCTTGTTCAGTGCCGTCTGGAGTATACATCTTGTTAAGTGTCACCTGGAGTATGCATCTTGTTCAGTGCTACCTGGAGTATACATCTTGTTCAGCGCTACCTGGAATATACATCTTGTTCAGCGCCACCTGGAGTATATACCTTTTTCAGTGCTACCTGGAGTATAAATCTTGTTCAGTGTCACCTGGAGTATGCATCTTGTTCAGTGTCACCTGGAGTATACATCTTCTTCAGTGCTACCTGGAATATACATCTTGTTCAGCGCTACCTGGAATATACATCTTGTTCAGTGTCACCTGGAGTATACATCTTGTTCAGTGCCGTCTGGAGTATACATCTTGTTCAGTGCCGTCTGGAGTATACATCTTGTTCAGTGCTACCTGGAGTATACATCTTGTTCAGTGTCACCTGGGGTATACATCTTGTTCAGTGTCACCTGGAGTATACATCTTGTTCAGTGTCACCTGGAGTATACATCTTGTTCAGTGCCGTCTGGAGTATACATCTTGTTCAGTGCTACCTGGAGTATATACATCTTGTTCAGTGTCACCTGGGGTATACATCTTGTTCAGTGTCACCTGGAGTATGCATCTTGTTCAGTGTCACCTGGAGTATACATCTTGTTCAGTGTCACCTGGAGTATACATCTTGTTCAGTGTCACCTGGAATATACATCTTGTTCAGCGCCACCTGGAGTATACATCTTGTTCAGCGCTACCTGGAATATACATCTTGTTCAGCGCCACCTGGAGTATACATCTTGTTCAGCGCTACCTGGAATATACATCTTGTTCAGCGCCACCTGGAGTATACATCTTGTTCAGTGCTTCTGGAGTATATATCTTGTTCAGTGCTACCTGGAGTACACATCTTGTTCAGTGCTACCTGGAGTATACATCTTGTTCAGTGCTGTCTGGGGTATACATCTTGTTCAGTGCTACCTGGAGTACACATCTTGTTCAGTGCTACCTGGAGTACACATCTTGTTCAGTGCTACCTGAGATATACATCTTGTTCAGTGTCACCTGGAGTATACATCTTCTTCAGTGCTACCTGAGTATACATCTTGTTCAGTGCCACCTACAGTACACATCTTGTTCAGTGTCACCTGGAGTACACATCTTGTTCAGTGCCACCTACAGTACACATCTTGTTCAGTGCCACCTACAGTACACATCTTGTTCAGTGCTACCTGGAGTACACATCTCGTTCAGTGCCACCTACAGTACACATCTTGTCCATGTTTTGTTTTGTTTTGTCCACCAGCCTCCAATTAAGTTTTTTTCGCCACTTTTTTCTTTGCCTTTTTCTTTTTATTTCTTTTCTTTTTAACAATGTGGCCCCCGTCCTCCCTTTTTTTCCCGCTGTCATTCTTTTTCTAACCTGACTCATAACCATGCATTGTCTGTGTGTGTTTTTTCTTATCAGATGGACATTCACTTGCTGTTCATAGTGTTTTAACGTTTGATACAAAACGTCTGGGTTTATTCGTGCCCTATTGTGTGGCGCACTGACACTTTCAGTCTGCTATGTTCGCTCAGAGTATACATTTCATCAAAATAAGCACACCTTCGCACCTCTCCCCTCACTCCCATCTCCCTTCCCCAACTTCCCTACACCCGCTGTTTGTGTAGTAGTAGTAGTAGTAGTAGTAGTAGTAGTAGTAGTAGTAGTAGTAGTAGTAGAACTTCAGTTTACGTCTGTTCACATATGTGATAGTAGACGAAGAGAGAAGGAGAGACAGACAGACAGACAGAGAGAGAGAGACAGAGACAGAGAGAGAGAGAGACAGACAGACAGACAGATGCATGAATATCTGTGACTATATAAGCGTATGCATAATGTGGTTATCTAAGTGCATGTAAATGTCCCTCTAAACATCCCTACAACATACCTGCAAAGTGTGTGTGTGTGTGTGTGTGTGTGTGTGTGTGTGTGTGTGTGTGTGTGTGTGTGTGTGTGTGTGTGTGTGTGTGTGTGTGTGTGCGTGCGCGCGGTCCACACAACTCACCCTCACTGTCCTCACATCACTGACGTGGGCAAGGACGTGGTCTGGTCACACGTAATCTTCTTCGCTTTACAAACTAACACGCACCCTATATAGCTCACTCAGACTTTTTTGTCTCTCACCAACGATTTTTCCTCCCACGTTCACCACTTTCTCAAGCACATTTCTGCTCTTCACAGTCAACCCACCATACCAACACATAAATGAGAAAGTTAGAACAGATTCCAAGAAGCATGAATAAAATGTCCGAAGAATGTCAGTATTCACATGAAATGATCGCAGCTTGCGAAGACAATATAATCTGGTTTGACATTTTTTGTGGACATACTCAACATGGGATTTAAAATTCAGCTTATTATCTATAAAAGTTCCTAAATATTTGTATGATTCAACACGTTCTACTTCAGCACCTTTGATAAAAAGTGGTGGTACAGCTTTTGGATTCTTTCTAAAATCAATCAACATTTCTTTCGTTTTTGTTACATTCAGATCAAGATAGTTATGATCGCACCAGTCAACAAATCTTTGAACCTCCTTGAAGTAAACAGAATCAGAGAGTTGGAAAGATCTACAAGTGCTGAGTCATCTGAATATTTAATGTACAAAGTTGAATCACTTCCTGAACAATCATTTGTGTACAGAGTAAAAAAAGCACTGGTGATAAAACAGTACCCTGGGGTGCGCCAGTTGAAATGACTCTGGAAGACGAAACAACACTTTGATATCGAACAGACTGTGTCCTCTGTGTAAGAAAATCAATTATCCAAAGAATGAGCTTGTTACCCACATTTATGTTAATGAGTTTCTTTGCCATCAGATGTGGTTGTATGGTGTTGAATGCTGATGAGAAATCAATAAAGAGAATGCGTACAAAGGAGGCAGGTTTTTCGAGGTGTGAAAAAGCATGATGGAGAAGTGTGAGTGTGGCATCATCTGTTGATCTGTTCTGTTGGTATGCGAACTGAAACGGGTCTTGGTACTGTGTAGTATCTTTTAAAACACTGAGGACAATTCTTTTCAAGACATTTCATTGCAACAGATGTGAGGGCAACTGGTCGGTAATCATTTAAACAGCTTGGGTTGCGTTTTTTTTTTGGGGAACAGGACATACAGTGGCATTTTTCCATAAAACAGGAATTATACATTCTCTAAGTGACCAGGTAAACAAACGACTGTAAACATAGGAGAGCTGAGAAGCACACACCTTCAACAATTTTCCACAGATATTATCAGGGCCCATTGCCTTTCTCACATTTAAACGTTTGAAAAAACAACTGAACATCATTTTCCTCAATCACAACAGAATCACTTCCATCAACATCGTTTTTAACATTTGCTTTGGAGTTCTTCCTTCACTTCCTTTAATTCTTTACTAAAATCTTTATCATCAAATCTACAGTAAAAATCGTTCAGCTTTTCTGCAAATTGCTTCTGTTCTTTTGCTGTTTTTTTTTACTAATATTTTGGTTTGAACATTTTCCTGAACCTGATAAAACCTTTATTCCTTTCCATGCATCTCGCATATTTCCATTCTGGAACATGTTTTTTTCACTTTTCTCTTGTAAGCTCTCTTTGATTCTTCAATCTCCGTTTGCAGTTTCTTTTGTGTACAACCTTACGATCGCTTTTATTGCCTGATTGAAAAGCTCTTTTTTTCTCATTTAGAGTTATTTTCAGAGATTTTTGTAACCCAAGGTTTGTTGTTGGGAAATTTTGATAGTTTTAGTAGGTACAATCATGTGTTCACAGAAAGAAATGTAGCTGGAAATAACATCGGTGGCTTCGTTAATGTCAAAACTAGAAATTCAAAAACAAATTCCAATCTGTACATTCAAAACAAGCCTGTAATTCATCAACACTTTCTTGTGTCCAACACTGCACTTGCTTTTTTAGTGATAGGTTGTGTTTTCACTTTTGGTCTGTAAGTCACATCACTGACGTGGTCCACACAACTCACCCTCAATATCCTCACATCACTGACGTGGTCCACACAACTCACCCTCACTGTCCTCACATCACTGACGTGGTCCACACAACTCACCCTCACTGTCCTCACATCACTGACGTGGTCCACACAACTCACCCTCACTGT
>JADBJO010003621.1:126817-136817 GCA_016801955.1 Conus betulinus | reverse complement strand
CATTCTTTTCTTCACTAACAGGTTCTAGAGTGAGGCATGATGCAGAATACAGAAAGTTTTCACTTGTCACACATCACCATGGCTTGGAGCTGCCGGTAGTGTAACAACTTTTCCACAACGCCTCTGTTAGTGTGTTCTGGTGGCGGCCCGATTCCTGTTTGAAGCTTCTAGGAAAAGTGTTCACAACAGGCTGGTGATTCTTTCTCATCAAAATGCTCTAAACGAAAGGCCATAATGATAGCTGGGGGAATGTGGTGCTGAGGAGGAAAGTGGCCCGTAATGATAGCTGGGGGAATGTGGTGCTAAGAGGGAAAGTGGCCCGTAATTATAGCTGGGGGAATCTGGTGCTAAGGAAAGTGGCCCGTAATGATAGCTGGGGGGATGTAGTGCTAAGGAGGAAAGTGGTCCGTAATGATGCTGCTGGGGGAATCTGGTGCTAAGGAAAGTGGCCCGTAATGATAGCTGGGGGAATGTGGCGCTAAGGAAAGTGGCCCGTAATGATAACTGGGGGAATGTGGTGCTAAGGAAAGTGGCCCGTAATGATAGCTGAGGGAATGTGGTGCTAGCGCAGCAGACGAGTTCCATGGCTTTTGTTTTTTTTTTGTTTTCGTTTTTTTTTTTTTTTTCACTTGCAAGTACTGCTCACACTTCTGAAGTGAAGAAAGGAAGTAATCGTTATCCATGATTATTACACTTTGAGATAATACTATGAATTGACACCCGTGACACTAGCTGCACGTAATGAGCATAACACATTTTCTGAATGGATGGATATGAATTTCAATTGTTTAACACGCGACAGTTAGGGTCTAGTAGTCCGTCGTACTAGGAGTCCTCGGTTTCCGGAAAGACAAAAGAACACAGGCTGCATACCAAACATTAATGCGCCGAGGCTTTGCTTGAGGAGTCGAGTATTCATAGACTGGCGCAATGTTCTAATTAATTTTTTTTCTAGTGTGTCTGAAAGTTGATTCTCCTCATTTTCTTTGATATGGCCATCAAGGCACATGCCAGGTGGTTCCAAGCGGACAGATTAAAATCAAATGAATAAGAGTATTTTGTTTCTTGAAGCTGGCGCAAAGACAGGGTCACGGGTGAATGCAAAGGCCTGAAATGTGTCGTCAGCTAAGGGGAAGATCATGTATCTGAAGATTGTGATTTCGCCTGTGAAGATCCCCCCAAACAAGGAAAGAATTGGTGGGAGTTGTCAGATCAACATTAAATGGTGGCTCAAATTAATGGTAGGCCTCAACACGCATACATGGATTATATAGCGCTTTAGTGCAAACTCCTAATTGTGGAGTATGGCCACAGGTCAAAGTTTGTCCTGGTATCACAGCCTCGCTCTTGAAGCAGCATCAACATTAAATTCAAACGTTCAGAAATACTTGGGTTTCCTCGTAAGAAAATCAGTTGAATAGTTTTTTTTTTAATTTTTTTTTTCAGTGTGTGTAATCAACAGAGGTGTGGCATTTAGCTCACGTCACCAAATATCAGACTTTCATTATTCATCCTATCATTATAATTATTAATATTATCATTATCATTATTATCATTACTATTATTATTATTATTATCATCATCATCATCATCATCATCATCATCATCATCATTACTATTATCATCATTATTATTATTATCATTACTATTATTATATTCATTGTGTGCGAAGCTGGTCCAAGGGAAATAACTGTGATCGGACCCAAGACACAGCCAAGAATGACCATTCTCAGTGTTGCTTTAAACCGATGTTGCAGGGAGAAGAGGGAGACAACACTGTACCATAACGGAGAGGGAGATGAAGGGAAAGGTAGGGGAAGAGGGGAAGAAGGGGGGAGAATAGAGACGGGTTGGGGGGTGAGACAGAGAGCGAGAGAGAGAGAGAGAGAGAGAGATGAGGAGGGAGGAAGGGAGAAAGGAGAGTGAGAGGGAGAGGGGAGAGAGAGAGAGAGAGAGAGAGAGAGAGGGAGAGAGAGAGGAGGGGGGAGAGAGAGGGAGAGAGAGAGAGAGGTTGAGATTGAGAGGAGAGAGTGAGAGGGGGAGAGAAGAAGGGAGAGTGAGAGAGCGGGGAGAGAGAGAGAGAGAGAGAGAGAGAGAGAGAGAGAGAGAGAGAGAGAGAGAGAGAGGAGCACAGGCGCTGTAGCAGACACCGTTTTCTATGCAAGTCGCATCAGTTGTAGCAGACACCGTTTTCTATGTAAGTCACATCAGCTGTAGCAGACACCGTTTTCTATGTAAGTCACATCAGCTGTAGCAGACACCGTTTTCTATGCAAGTCACATCAGTTGTAGCAGACACCGTTTTCTATGTAAGTCACATCAGCTGTAGCAGACACCGTTTTCTATGTAAGTCACATCAGCTGTAGCAGACACCGTTTTCTATGTAAGTCACATCAGCTGTAGCAGACACCGTTTTCTATGTAAGTCACATCAGCTGTAGCAGACACCGTTTCTATGTAAAGTCACATCAGCTGTAGGAGACACCGTTTTCTATGTAAGTCACATCAGCTGTAGGAGACACCGTTTTCTATGTAAGTCACATCAGCTGTAGCAGACACCGTTTCTATGTAAGTCACATCAGCTGTAGGAGACACCGTTTTCTATGTAAGTCACATCAGCTGTAGCAGACACCGTTTTCTATGTAAGTCACATCAGTTGTAGCAGACACCGTTTTCTATGTAAGTCACATCAGTTGTAGCAGACACCGTTTTCTATGCAAGTCACATCAGCTGTAGCAGACACCGTTTTCTATGTAAGTCACATCAGCTGTAGCAGACACCGTTTTCTATGTAAGTCACATCAGTTGTAGCAGACACCGTTTTCTATGTAAGTCACATCAGCTGTAGCAGACACCGTCTTTTATGTAAGTCACATCAGTTGTAGCAGACACCGTTTTCTATGTAAGTCACATCAGTTGTAGCAGACACACCGTTTTCTATGTAAGTCACATCAGTTGTGCACGTTAACGAAACACAGCTCCTGGCCTTCCCACCTTTCAGTTCATGGACGTGAACCTTTGCCAATGATTTTCGGTGGAACTAAGAGAAAAGAAAGGAAGGAAGGAAGGATGGAGAGAAGGAGGGAGGGAAGGAAGGAAGAAGGGAGGGAAGGAGAGACACGCTTTGCAGACAGCAGAGCACTTGAATTATAGGTGATCTGGAGCCGATGACGTCAGCTGGACATTCAGCTGCTCCCTGCAATTAACTCAAATTACAATGCGTTATTTTTTCGCTGTACAGACTTGGCGAGAGAGAAAGGGAAGGGGCTAGCCACGACAGAGCTCACCCTGTGACATGCTTTGGATGTCATTGTGAGGGCATTACGCAAAGTCATCAAGGAAGCCAGCGATTTGGTCTTACAGCAAAGCTCTCTTGGGATTGTCACAGGACACCAAATACAACATGTCAGGTAAGTAATAACAGTCATTAGTTCGGGAAACTGCGTAGGGCCAACAAGACAAGACAAGTTCTACAGGTTGTTCTCAAGGAAAACCCTGTGAATCACACAGCTTACAGATTCTAGTCACTAGGCATTAGACTCATGCCACCAGATCCCTCATCGAAACAAGAGTGACAGAAATCTTAACACAGATCAGTTCAATCATTTAAGTAAGGTGAGGTAATGTTGCTTATGGCCCAGCCGACCGCAAAGGGCCATATAAGGGCTGTCACCACGCTGAAGTCAACTCACTAGTCATTCATTCATACAGCTCTTAAAATACATTTTTCTTAACACCAATCCAAAATTTTGTTCAAAATCTTTCCACTGCAAAATCTCAGATCCAATGAAAAATGTTAATCGCCTTCGAGAATTCAAAGATCGGATCAGGTGGAACTATTCTGAACAAGGTTTTCATAGAATCTGCTGTGAAATATTTGCGTCTCACATTATGCAAGTCCTAGCACTCTAAAAGAATATGTTCATTCAAGTAACAGTCACCCAAAAATCTACACACAGCCAGCTAACTAGAAGAGTTATACACGAAACTGTCACAAGAAAACTGAGACACTTAAACGAATCATTTGTGCATGCCATTGGTCACATCAAGCCAAGCTACAGGCAGCGAAACGTAGACGTTATACTGGATAGCCACATGCAAACAAGGTGAGATACTATACGAACTTCACACACTAAACCGGAGAGAACAGACAACAAACGAGATGACTTATACCTGTGACTATCAAGGAGAGAAAAAAAACAGAGCGTATCTGAGAAAAGTTATACAAGGTGCTAGCACAAAGTTATGCAAGGTGCTAGCACAAGTTATGCAAGGTGCTAGCACAAAGTTATGCACGGTGCTAGCACAAAGTTATGCACGGTACTAGCACAAAGTTATGCACGGTGCTAGCACAAAGTTATGCAAGGTGCTAGCACAAAAGTTATGCACGGTGCTAGCACAAAGTTATGCACGGTGCTAGCACAAAGTTATGCACGGTGCTAGCATACCGTTATGCAAGGTGCTCGCACATGAAAGTGATGAAATCAAAACAGTGTGAGTTTTCAGGGACATTTTTGAGAGGAAACTCGTTCTACGTGTTTTAGCATGGGGAAATTGATGAAAACAATCAGAGCAGTAGGAACACGAGTTATTGTCAGAGGAGATTGCACACCAGATGAATGACACAATGTGTAGATGGTCACAGAAGACCAGACAAAGCCAACACTATCCTTTATGAATGGCACAATGTGTAGATAGTCACAGAAGACCAGACAAAGCCAACATTATCCTTTATGAATGGCACAATGTGTAGATAGTCACAGAAGACCAGAAAAAGCCAACACTATCCTTTATGAATGGCACAATGTGTAGATAGTCACAGAATACCAGACAAAGCCAACACTATCCTTTATGAATGGCACAATGTGTAGATAGTCACAGAAGACCAGACAAAGCCAACACTATCCTTTATGAATGGCACAATGTGTAGATAGTCACAGAAGACCAGACAAAGCCAACACTATCCTTTATGAATGGCACAATGTGTAGATAGACACAGAAGACCAGACAAAGCCAACACTATCCTTTGCAGAAGTGGTGGGAGGAGAACAGAGCTGATGAATTACGCAAGCAATTGTCACAGGAAAATAGACACAGGAAACCATAGACCAGCTATACACATGTGGTCACAGGAAACCATAGACCAGCTATACACATGTGGTCACAGGAAACCATACACCAGCTTCACACATGTGGTCACAGGAAACCATACACCAGCTTCACACATGTGGTCACAGGAAACCATAGACCAGCTATGCAGATGTGATCACAGGAAACCATAGACCAGCTATAAACTTGTGGTCACAGGATACTAGACATCGCAAGCTGTATGGTTTGTACAAGTTGTTGTTGCCGCAATAGCTCAGTTGGTGGAGCACCGGACTCGTAATTTTGGTGATCCTGGCGCCGCGGGTTCGAATCTCCATAGGGCCGTTTTGGTACAGGGGGATTTTTCCCACGGCGTTGACATTGGTTCTGACTCCATTTTCCATACAGTCCTTCGAATGAGACTACAAACCATGATTCCGTGTGTAGAACGCACACGTAACATCTTACACACACACATTAAAATCCCATCACCAACTTTCGGAAGAGAAGGCCAGTTTGGTATGGCTGACACGTGACACATGGCATGCAGCCTGCGTGAGAATGGAAAGAATGAGGAAGAAGCACGGAAATGGAGTGAACGATATTGACTGGGTGCTACGGGAAATGACTAAATGAAGCGCTGGCATGCAGCCCTTCAGTCGGCACTACCAGGTGGGCAGCCCGTTGCGTGTACGTGAGTGTGGATTGTCAGCGCCTAGAACCTTTTGCAAGGCGCTTTATAAATGTAACGTTGTTATAGCTAGCTATACATCTTGTTGTCACAGGAAACTAGACATCGCCAACCATACGAGTTGCACAAGTTGTTATAGTTATACACCAGGTTGTCATGGGAAACCAGACATCGCCAGCCATACGGGTTCCGCAAGTTGTTATAGTTATACACCAGATTGTCACGGGAAACTAGACATCGCCAACCATACGGGCTGCACAAGTTGTTATAGCTATACACCAGGTTGTCACGGGAAACTAGACATCGCCAACCATACGGGCTGCACAAGCTGTTATGGCTATACACCAGGTTGTCACTGGAAACCAGACATCGCCAGCCATACGGGTTGCACAAGTTGATGCTGTCATGTGATGGACACACGCCTGATGAGCTGGACCAGCGGGAGCTGGAAGAAGAAATTAGACATAGCAAACTGGATTAGTTCATGCACTCTAAAAAATGCAGCATGAACAAAGTAGATGCCCAATAGACAAGGCACTGTCTTGAATATCATTAACAAAGTAGATAGCCCAATAGACAAAGGAGTGTCTTGTTGAATATCATGAACAAAGTAGATAGCCCAATAGACAAAGCAGTGTCTTGAATATCATGAACAAAGTAGAAAGCCCAATAGACACAGCAGTGTCTTGAATATCATGCAACACACAGTACTTCAGGCTGTTAACAATCCTCAAAACAAGGAACTCAGCTCCCTTGTCTCTGCCTTGGCCATTCTGCAGCAGTCCACTGAGAATACCGTCATCCAGTGGACACCCTCACACTGCAACACATATAGCAATGAGAAAGCTGACCGACTGGCAAAAGAAGGAAGACATCTGTCCCAACTGGAGCAGGAAGTCTCCTTTGAAGAAATCAATAACATTATCAAGGAGAAGCAAGATAGAAGACGGCTTGACCAGCGCCCAGACTTCAGCAAGAAGGATGTATAGAACGTGCTGCCCAGATCAGACCAAGTAAACATTGTGAGACTGAGGACAGGGCACTCCAGACTGAAACATCACATGTTCACAAAATTCCACGCTGGCGGCATTTCAGGGTGCCCATGCGGTACAGTCCCCAGTGACTGTGGAACACTTCCTGCAGGACTGTCCCACACATTGAAAATTGAAAAGCTAAGTGCGGAGACCTGGCCTGCCCACACATTGACGAGGGAGAAGCTGTATGGATCTCTGGAGGGCGCATCATACAGCAGCCTTCACCAGTGCCTCTGGGGTTCCTGTCTGAGTATACTAAGAAGAAGAAGAAGAAGAAGAAGAAGAAGACGAAGAAGAAGACGAAGAAGACGAAGAAGAAGACGAAGAAGAAGAAGAAGAAGAAGAATGCAACACACAGATGACACATAAACAACTGATTGTTCCATGCTAGTTGTTAACTACATGAATGTTTCTTTGAAAGTGTTTGAAATAACTCCGCCAAACAACATGGACAAACGAGTCACAAGACAAAACACGACGCGTTTCGACCTCTTAGGTTTTCTTCAGGCAGTATAAACAGCAAGCGGGACAACGAAAATGAAAAAAACGAGCGATCACTTGCCTTGCCGGATTCGGTACAGAGTGGGCGTTGATTGAAAACGAGGCCGTAGGGAAGGGGACAATGCGAGTTGAAATACAGCTGCTATTGTTATCACCAACAGTAGTAGGAATCCTCTTTTATCAACTTTTCAATATTTCTATCATCATGATTATCATTATTACTATTGTTATCAGTGTTATCATTATAATCATTACTATGTTAACTCACATTATCTCCTTCCCAGAGGCTTCATTTTCACCCGACGCCCATCTTGCGCCGAATTTGACAAAGATAAGCCATCGCTCGCTCTTCATTTTCGTTGTCCTGGGTATTGGTTTCCTTGCCTAAAGAAGACCTAAGAGGTCGATACGCGTTGTGTTTTGTCTTGTGATTCGTTTGTCCATGCGCAACTGACGTGAACGTGGTTAGTTGTCAGCCTGTAGACATCTCTCCAACTGTTATATGGTCATAGTTAACAATATGAATGATGTTAGTTGTTTGTTCTATGGTCATAATTAACAATATGAATGATGTTAGTTGTTTGTTCTATGGTAATAGTTAGCAATATGAATGATGTTAGTTGTTTGTTCTGTGGTAATAATTAACAACATGAATGGTGTTAGTTGTTTGTTCTATTGTAATAGGTAACGATATGAATGGTGTTAGTTGTTTGTTCTATTGTAATAGTTAACAATATGAATGATGTTAGTTGTTTGTTCTATAGTAATAGTTCACAATATGAATGATGTTAGTTGTTTGTTCTGTGGTAATAATTAACAACATGAATGGTGTTAGTTGTTTGTTCTATTGTAATAGGTAACGATATGAATGGTGTTAGTTGTTTGTTCTGTTCTATTGTAATAGTAAACAATATGAATGATGTTAGTTGTTAGTTGTTTGTTCTATGGTAATAGTTAACAATATGAATGATGTTAGTTGTTTGTTCTGTGGGTCATAGTTAACGATATGAATGATGTTAGTTGTTTGTTCTATGGTATGTTAACAGTATGAACGGTTTTAGCTGTTACACTGTAGACATCTCTTCATCTGTTTGTTCTATGGTCATAGTTAACGATATGAATGGTCTTAGTTATCAGACTGTAAACATCTCTCTATCGGGTTGTTCTATGGTGATAGTTAACAGTATGAATAATGTTAGCTCTTAGACTGTAAACATCTCTCTCTGGTAAAAGTTAACAGTATGAATAGTGTTAGCTGTTAGACTGTAAACATCTCTCAGTCTGTTTGTTCTTTGGTAATAGTTAACAGTATGAGTAGCAAACAAGCAGGGTAATTTTTGCTCCCGTAAGAAAACCTAACACAGAGTAACTTTTATCCAAGACCGGCGAGTATGAGTAGTGTTAGCGGTTAGACTGTAGGGCAGCGCTAACACGTCAAGGGGAGTTCACAGGCTGCACATCAATTCAATCCACCCCACATCAAGACTTCAATTCAAAACACTGCACACAACAACTTACGAGAGACCCATGTTCTCAATACTTGAAGGAAGGAAATCAGAAGAATCCAACCCTGGTGGTCTGGTCCTGTGTGTCTCTGCAGGAGATGGAAGCTGTGGTTGTTCAGATCGTGTTGTGCACTGCAAAACCAAAACCCGCCTCCACCTTGAACTACGAGCGAGGGAGAAGGCTAGCTAGCATGGCTCACTGTCAGTCCCAACACAACAAACAGGAAGTTATTGTGACGCCAAACAGTCAGCTACGAAAATAGCACTGACTTCAGCCAAGTGTTGACCGTGTCTTTTCGGTCGGTCGTCTTACAGCTCGTCTTTGGGACAAAGACCAACCGATCCAAAGACTTGATTCCTGTCATAGTGGGTTATCTGGCTGGCAGTTAGCCAGACACAGACAGCGACTGGAAGCAGACACGGTGACGTGCATGTTCCATTCACGGCTTGGTGAAGAAGAGAAAGCAGGAAGAAAACAGTCACAGCAGGCCTGCTATAACAGCTCTACAATCAACCTCAAAGAAAAAAAGCATAGTCTTAGCCTATGCTAACGCGCGCACGCGCTCCCGCGTGAACACGCGCATTCACACACACACACACACACACACACACACACACACACACACACACACACACACGTGCTCGTAAACACACACACACACACACACACACACACACACACACACACGTGCTCGTAAACACACACACACACACACACACACACACACACGCGCGCGCGCGCGCGCGCGCGCGCGCGCTGCTACATGCCAACACACCTGCCTGCATGTACATACATTCAACCAGGCCCAGTCTAGTCATGAGGCAGACAGGCGTAGATCAACACTGGGCGGACCACATTCACAGTCAGACACATTCTTAAACACCATGTCAACTTCTCTTACAAACAGGGAAGTTTTTTTTTGCAAAGAACAATGTCACAGAGTCATGTGTCACACACACACACACACACACACACACACACACACACACACACACACACACACACACACACACACAAACACACACTGACCTGTTTAACCAAGAACAATTACGTACTACGCGCTCAGATGATACCTGCGTTCGCTGTATCACAAACTTGTGTGTGTGTGTGTGTGTGTGTGTGTGTGTGAAGAGAGAGAGAGAGATAAAGAGAGAGAGGGAGGGAGGGAGAAAACCGAAACAGG
>JADBJO010003621.1:99317-121817 GCA_016801955.1 Conus betulinus | reverse complement strand
TGTGTGTGTCTGTGTCTGTGTGTCTGTGTCTGTGTCTGTGCGTGTTTGCTGAAGCAGCATTGTCTGTGAACTGATCGCCAAATTGACAGACTACCCCAGTAAGACAGATTTCATTTTTCTGATTTCTCCGAGTTGTTCTTCTTATCATGAATATAGCTGTGTTATTAGCAACAGCACGTGTAAACGAATGGATCACAGCAGCGAAGTGAATATAGGCCCCAGAACACACACACACCACACACACACCACACACACACACACACACACACACACACACACAGAGAGAGAGAGAGAGAGAGAGAGAGAGAGAGTCCACACAACAAAACAACAGCCCAGTGAATATCCCAATCTACGAGATAAAGGCAGGAAACGAAGATCCTACCTCTTTTTCTTGTCTGACTTGGTTCCAGGTTGAAAACCAAGTGACTGGCCAAAACACAAGCAGCAGCTATACACTTGCCCAAGATCGGGACAATTAGCAACACTCTTTTTTCTCTCTACGACCTGCGATTCTTTTCCTCCTGGTTTCAGACACGCATTGCCGCAGCGTCACGCACAACACTGAATGCAGAACTGGGATAGTTGTCACTGTAGCGGTGTGTAGAACTAGCGAGCCCAACACTGCGTCGATTTTCTCCCGCACTGCCAGTTTTTATGACATGGTGGAAGGCTCCAAGTTCACATGACAGACACGAAACTGCAAGTTTGCTTCGGCAAAACTCTAACGTGATTTCTGAGAAAGATGGAAACGTGACACCATGTCCACCCCCACCCCCACCCCCTACGATAAACATGGTGGGTGTGTTGGCCTGTAAAAATGGCGGCTGGCTTGTTTGGCTCACTGACCTCTTTCGTTTTCAACAGCCCTGCCCCGACGGGTCTAGTTTCAGTTTCTGCAGAACAGCTGACGGTGTTGGCAGGTCGTCATTGACTATTAATAGCCACCTCGCTGTTTCTGCACAACAGCTGACGGTGTTGACATGTCGTCATAGGCTATTAATAGTCTGCTCGCTGTTTCCCGGTCCAGAGACTTCGATCGCAGGCACAGTTTTCAAACTCTCTCTCTCTCTCTCTCTCTCTCTCTGGGGAGAGGGTGGAAGGCTCACTATTAGCCTCTCTCTCATTTTCTATAATTATCCATCAAGAATAGTTACAGACTCAGAATCAAAAACTTACTTGGAGAATATTTCGACAGGGTCGCCCTGTCTTCTTCAGCTCACTGTTGCTGTTGTGGCAGCGAGGCAAAGCCTTTGATCTCTGTTCAGGCTGGGGCCTTAATTTCGATGGCTTCTTTAACTTTTCTTTTTGTGAGGAAGGGCTCTGCAGATAAGATCTTGGTTTCTTGGGGGCTGAAACTGTGGCCTGTGGCTTGTAGGTGTTCGTGTAGGGCAGAGTAGATCGGTTTGGGTGTTCCTGTAGACGGGTGGTGAGTGGTCTTGTTGTCTCACCAATGTAGGTATGGGTACAGTCTTGCTGCCACAACAGCAACAGTGAGCTGAAGAAGACAGGGCGACCCTGTCGAAATATTCTCCAAGTAAGTTTTTGATTCTGAGTCTGTAACTACTTTTCTAATGTCGAATCCAGAATCCAGAAACCTATATTCTTATTTATCCATCAAGGCCTGTGTATTGTTGTAGTCCTTCAAATCATACACACGAATCTCTCTCTCTCTCTCTCTCTCTCTCTCTCTCTCTCTCTCTCTCTCTCTCTCTCTCTCTCTCTCTCTCTCTCTTGTTATTCAGACGGCATGGGCGTTTGTCTGCCCTTACCTATTTGTCGTTCAACTGTTTATCTTGCACAAAAAATTGGAGTATATATATATATATATATATAGAGCGTACGAAATGTAGCAGAAAACAAGAAGGTAAGATACTGTTGCTTACAGCCCGGCCGACCGCAAAGAGCCATATCAGGGCTGTCACCGCGTTGAAGTCAACTCACAAGTCATTAAAAAAAATGACACAAAAACTCATGTAGGCCTCCACAACCCTTTAAGATACACCTAAAACCACACAAGAACTTTTGTTAAAAATCGTTCTTTTGTAAAATCTTAGATAAACACTGTTTGTCTCTTTCATAAAGTAAGGACATAGAGTGCATGAATAACAGGATACTGTAGCAACAGTAGCAATATGTGGTGAATGTAGCAGGATACTGTAGCAACAGTAGCAATCTGTGGTGAATGTCGCAACAGCATACTGTAGCAACAGTAGCAATCTGTGGTGAATCTAGCAGGATACTGTAGCAACAGTAGCAATCTGTGGTGAATCTAGCAGGATACTGTAGCAGCAGTAGCAATCTGTGGGAATGTAGCAACAGGATACTGTAGCAACAGTAGCAATCTGTGGTGAATGTGGCAGCAGGATACTGTAGCAACAGTAGCAATCTGTGGTGAATGTAGCAACAGGATACTGTAGCAACAGTAGCAATCTGTGGTGAATGTGGCAGCAGGATACTGTAGCAACAGTAGCAATCTGTAGTGAATGTAGCAACAGGATACTGTAGCAACAGTAGCAATCTGTGGTGAATGTGGCAGCAGGATACTGTAGCAACAGTAGCAATCTGTGGTGAATGTAGCAACTGGATACTGTAGCAACAGTAGCAATCTGTGGTGAATATAGCGGGATACTGTAGCACAGTAGCAATCTGTGGTGAATGTAGCAAAATAGAATGCATGGACAACTGCATACTGTAGTAACAGTGGCAATTTGTGGTGAATGTAGCAAATGTAGGAAAACAAAATGGGTGAATATAGAACACGTTTGAGACATTAGAGAACTAGAATAGTGTATGGTATGTAGGATGACCTAGAACAATTGGAAGAATGTCGGAAAACAAAATGGACCAATATAGGACACGCTTGAGATGTATGAGAACTAGAAGTGTGTATGGTATGTAGGATTATATACAACAATGGAGTGTATGGTATGTAGGATTATATAGAACAATGGAGTGTATGGTGTGTATGATGATATAGAACAATGGAGTATATGGTATGTAGGATGATATAGAACAATGGAGTGTGTTTGTATGTAGGATAATATAGAACAATGGAGTGCATGGTATGTAGGATGATATAGAACAATGGAGTGCATGGTATGTAGGATGATATAGAACAATGGAGTGTGTGGTATGTAGGATTATATAGAACAATGGAGTGTATGGTATGTAGGATTATATAGAACAATGGAGTGTATGGTATGTAGGATTATATAGAAACAATGGAGTGTATGGTATGTAGGATTATATAGAACAATGGAGTGTATGGTATGTAGGACGATATAGAACAATGGAGTGCATGGTATGTAGGATGATATAGAACACAATGGAGTGTATGGTATGAAGGACAATATAGAACAATTGGAAGAATGTCGGAAAGGCAGGCTGAAGTAGAAAAGTAGGAGGAAACGTCAATTATTGAATTTGAAAAAAAAATGATAAAAAATGGATAATAGTAAAAAAAATGAGAATATGTGAAAGGAAAAGAGAGTGCAGGGGAAAAAAATCACAGGATCTATTAATTTTTGGAGAATGTAGGAAAGTCGAACTGTTAGACAAATGAGCAGAATGGAACTGAAGGAAGAGAATATTAAAAGAAAAGCATGGAGATTATTTAGAAAAGTCAGACGGCAACGTAGGAGAATGCGTTCATAAGAGTAGCAAGGGGTAAGAAAAGTGGGTGGATGGTAGGAAACAGAGAGAGTGTGCGGAGTAGAAAGACGAAGCCATAAATATGACGATGTTGGGAAGTGTAGAAAAGCATAGAAAGCATAGCAGAGTGTGCGGAGTAGAAAGACGCAGCAATAAATATGACGATGTTGAGAGTGTGTAGAAAAGCATAGAAAAATATGACATAACAGAACGTGCGGAATAGAAATATGAAGCCATAAATATGACGATGTTAGGAAGTGTAGAAAAGCATAGAAAACATAGCAGAGTGTGCGGAGTAGAAAGATGAAGCAATAAATATGACGATGTTAGGAAGTGTGAGAAAAAGCATAGAAAACATAGCAGAGTGTGCGGAGTAGAAAGATGAAGCAATAAATATGACGATGTTAGGAAAGTGTAGAAAAGTATAGTAAAAATAGCAGAGTGTGCGGAGTAGAAAGATGAAGCAATAAATATGACGATGTTGGGAAAGTGTAGAAAAGCATAGTAACTTACCAGAGTGTGAGGAAGAGCAGCAAGGTGAAGCAAAAATACGACAATGTAAGGAAGTGTAGAAAAATACGACAATATTAAGAAGTGTAGAAAAGTATAGCAAACTTACTAGAGAGTGAGGAAGAGCAGAAAAGATAAAGCTATAAATACGACGATGATGGGAAAGTGTATAAAAAAAATATAGTAAACATAAGAGAGTGTGAGGGAGAGCAGAAAGATGAGGGAAAGAACGACAATGTTAGGAAGTGTAGAAAAGTATAGTAAGCTTAGCAGAGTGTGAGGAAGAGTAGAAAGATGAAGCAAAAATACGACCATGTTGGGAAGTGTCAAACGGGTGCGTAAAAGTTGGGGCAAGTTCAGAAAAACAGAAGAAGGTGTAGGGAAAATATGACAATGTTAAGACGCCGTTGAAAGGTGTGTGAAAAGTAGTTGGGGGGGGGGGGGGGGGGGGGGGGGGGGGGGGGGGGGGGGGGTGGGGGGGGGGTCAGACAGACAGACAGAGAGAGAGAGAGAGAGAGAGAGAGAGAGAGAGAGAGAGAGAGAGAGAGAGAGATTACGAATAAGAACCTTTCAATGGGGGTAGAGAGAGAGAGAGAGAGAGAGCAATTACGAATAAGAACCTTTCAATGGGGGTAATAAATATGCTGAAACATTCATTACTCTATGTCCTCAAACACACACACACACACACACACACACACACACACACACACACACACACACAAGGATATAGAGTATCAACACTTACAAAATGTGCACGCTCCTTACAGGCAAAAGATGATAAAGTATGAACAGACAGACAGACAGACAGACAGACAAAGGAAAATAAGAAAACATGCGAGACAGCTTGGAAAAAAGTACGGCCGACTAACTTAGTTGCAGTAGCGTCAAACCAAGTTCTCTCCCTTGACTGTCAGCGATTGCACTGCGATTGCTCCCCTGCTCGCAGCAAGACGATACACAAAGAAAGAATGCGACCCCACAAGACAGGCACATGAAATCTGTTACACGTGCTACACTTCTCTTACTCGTTATCTTTGGCTGTTGTATTATTGCTGAAGGGTTGTCTTCCCTGGAAAGCCGAGGGAGATCACAGTACAGCGAATTGATGAATGGTGTTAGAGAAGCTGAACAGAGGACGGATGTGTGTGTGTGTGTGTGTGTGTGTGTGTGTGTGTGTGTGTGTGTGTGTGTTGTGTGTGAGAGAGAGAGAGAGAGAGAGAGAGAGAGAGAGAGAGCCCACGAACAGAAAGTGGAAGAAATTCTCATTTCTAATGACTGCATTCAGCAAAACTGCCTTTCCTTTCACGCGCACGCACGCACACACACACACACACACACACACACACACACACACACACACACACACACACACACACACACACACACACATACGCGCACGCACGCACGCACACGTACATACACACACACACACACACACACACACACACACACACACATGTACATTCGCGCGCACACACACACACACACACACACACACACACACACGCACACGCACACACACGCACACGCACACACACACAAATGCACGCTCGCACACACACACACATACACACACACATACACACACACACATTCACACATATACGCACGCACGCATGCACACGCACGCACACACGCTCCCGCGCGCATCTCCCCCCCCCCCCCCCCCCCCCCCCCACACACACACACACACACACACAGAGAGAGACAGACAGGCAGACAGACAGACAGACAGAGAGGCAAACAGACAGACAGACAGACAGAAGACAGACAAACCAATGACAATGACAGAGAGTTTATTGACAATGACAACAGCCTTAATGTCAAGGGGCAATAGAACAGTATCCTGTGGATATGGATATGAAAGCAGAAAAACAAACCACAAATATACTGCGGAGATATCATTTTTCTCGTTTTGCACACACACACACACACACACACACACACACACACACACACACACACACAACACACACAACACAAGCGCGCGCACACCACATATAGGAGAGAGAGAGAGAGAGAGAGAGAGAGAGAGAGAGAGAGAGAGAGAGCAAAACAGAAAGTGGAGGAAATTCCAGTATCTAATAATAGCATTCCGCGAAAACCAATTTCCCTATGGCTTATATCATTCACACACACACACACACACACACACACACACACACACACACACGACAGAGAGACAGAGATGAGAGAGAGAGAGAGAGAGAGAGAGAGAGAGAGAGAGAGAGATTAGTGGGTGATGGAGTAGACATAAACATTTCATTACATCCAGCCCCTAGGGCAAGACAAAAAAAATATAATACAAATCAAAATCAAACGACACGTATGAAAAAAAAAAAAGATGAGAGAGTGAAAGAGAGAGAGAGGGGGGGGGGGGGAGGGATTAAGACGGAAGTACCACTGCATATAGACATGTCCATGGACGCGGCACAAATCTGCTATGTCAGTGAGCCATACACTGGGATGACAGTTAGAGAGAGAGAGAGAGAGAGAGAGAGAGAGAGAGAGAGAGAGAGAGAGAGAGAAAGAGGGTGAAAGAGAGAGAGGGTGAAAGAGAGAGAGGGGGGTAAGAAGGAAGTGCCACTGCATATAGGCATGTCCATGGAGACGGCACATCTGCTTTGTCAGTGTGTCAATCTGCACTGGGATGACAGAGAGAGAGAGAGAGATGCAGACAGACAGACAGACAGACAGACAGAGAGACCGACCGACCGAGCGACTGACAGTAGTCAGGCGGGAAGGGAGGGGGAGAACGACTATGAAGCACAAAGGATAAGCACTTTCAACCGCCTGAAAATGCAGAAGACAATGGAAAGTGATAACGGCAACAACAATGATAATAACAGTGATGATAATGATAATGGTAACAACAACAACAACAACGATAACAACAATAGTAATAATGGTAATAGTAATGCTACTACGACTAATCATAATGATAATGATAATAATAATAATAGTAATAACAGTGATGATAATGATAACAACAACAACGACAACAACAACGACAACAACAACAACAATGATAATAATAATAACAATAGTAATGACAATACTACAAGTAATAGTAATATAATAATAATAATGGTATAGTAATAGTAATAATAATGATGACAGTAATAATAACAATGATGATGATGGTGATAATAATAATAATAATGGTATAGTAATAATAGTGATGATAGTAATGATAATTTCAGCAATAATGATGATGATGATATAAATAATAATAATAATAGTAATAATAATGGCACAGGAGGATTCATTAATCTTGGTGTAGAGTGGAGTCGATCAATCGATTCCTCAGATCATCCAAAATAGAACAACAGAACACAAAGTGAACCTCATTTTCTTTGAAACTTTTATATAGCGGACAGATAAAATTACCTTTGGTCTTCTTCCTATAACGATGATAATGAACACAAAGATCGGAAATACCTAATCTGAGCTTTGTCATGATATACTTTAAATGACTGTCCCCTTTTAATTAATAGATACGCCGGAACACAACGCATACATCTAAACTGTCTGGTCAAAGCAAAACGGTCGCTTTCCTGAACATGACGTGACCATTCTTGCCGTCTGCAATCCATTAGTCTGATCCGAAATATCCGTAGGACTTTACTGACATCTCCGACATCGTGTTGTAACCACACTAAACCAAAACCAAGTTCATATGATTTAACCATCAAATGGGAAACCCGGTGTACTCTTCCTCTCGCATCCAAAGCCTAAAACATGTTATATGCTTTCCTGGGCAACCTTGAAATTCCCATTGGTGTTCTTTTCAACCAATAACGTATACACTTGGCAGCAGAATTTAGACACATAAGATATCTGTTTATTTCACCATAGATCTCTAGGTGTTCATATGCTCTCTGGCAAAAACTTCGTCAATTAAGTGTTCGCATGCTCACTCATGAAAACTTCTTCAGCGCAAATAAATGAACATTTTCACAACAAGCAGCAGAGATAGTTTCAGAGATATGTTTTCTAATTTTGATAGCTGTTGCATAGTGCAGAGCAGTGCAATGCACGCTTAGATCTCTTTGCATGATCTTTGCATGCAAAAGTGAAGCTCATTCTTTGTTGAAAAAATACATTCCAAAATATCTAAAACGTTCTCTCACGCATCCACACTCCATTGTAGGTCAACTTTTCTCTAATTTCTAAATACCCACCCTTTCTAAACACGATTATATCGCTTTTTGACATGTTGGTTTTTAATTGAACTGAAGTTGCGGATAGGAATAAATACTTAGTGGAGTTTGCAAGCCTATATCAGTTTCATACATCAGGACAACATCATCAGCCAAACTCAGTATAAAACATCTCTAGAATGTCACAAGTAAACTGTACACCATGCTTTCTATTTTTAACAACGTCTAAAGTCAACTCGTTAATTAATAAATCGAGAGAACAAAACGGGACTAAATCTCTCCTTGTATCAGTGGTACATTGAATGTAGTCAGCCATGTAACCCCCACACTGAACTTCAGTTTTACAAGGCATGCTTATTATACACCTGAGCTTCTTATCATGAACGCCAGCTTTGACAGAATAGGCCAGAGAATAGTTCTGTTCACTGATTCAAATTCCTTATCAAGGTCTATAAATGCAACATGCAACTCGCGATTTAAAGGAAACTGTTTTTGCACAAAGGCCATCAACGTAAACATATGATCAACAGTTAATAATTGCGTTCAGAGAGAAAGAGAGAGAGAGAGAGAGAGAGAGAGAGAGAGAGAGAGAGAGAGAGAGAGAGAGAGAGAGAGAGAGAGAAATGCGCGTAAAGAAAGTAAAGGGAAATTCCAGTTGTTAATAATAGCATTCTGCGAAACAGATCCTTCTGTCGGCTGACATCATTTTTACACACACACACACACACACACACACACACACACACACACACACACAGAGAGAGAGAGAGAGAGAGAGAGAGAGAGAGAGAGAGAGAGAGACAGACAGACAGACAGACAGACACAGACAGAAGACAGAGAGCGAGAGAGAGAGAAGGAGAGAAAGAGAGAGACACAGAGAGAGCGAGAGAGAGAAGGAGAGAAGAGAGAGAGAGACAAGAGAGAGAGAGGAGAGAGGGGGGGGAGGGAGGGAGAGAAGCTGAGCACAGGTTCAGAAAGGACGGAAATCCTGCTTTCTATTAATAGAGTTCTGTGAAACAGTTCATTCCTATATATGCTGTATAACACACACACACACACACACACACACACACACACACACACACACACACACACACACACACACACGCCGCGCGCGAGCCCATACGTACGCTTTCAAGCACGCATGCGCACACACACACACACACACACACACACACACACACACACACACACACACACACACACACACACACATCTGCGCGCGAGAGACAGGCAGGCAGGCAGACAGAAGCCCCCACGATGTACACGTTGACGTGCACGAACGATAACAGGAGATAGGAGAGAACGCCCAGTATCTAACCATTAGTCATAGCACTCGGTGAAGCAGTCGTTCTGTTCTACACACTACGTCATTGATTACTTTCAAATTAATCAGCATCAGACGCATTATCCTCCATCGTCTGACGTCATCAGCTGATCTTGGGGTGGTTTTGTGCCCTTGTCAGCGGAGAGGTATTGTTAGGGCGGCATAATCAGTCCTTTGCAGGTGACCGTCTGTCGAGTGATATCAGCAGGTAGTGGTACAGAGAGCAATCAGACCCCCCCCACCCCCACACCCCCACTCCCCCCCCCCCCCCCCCCTCCCTCCTCACCCCTTCGCTTAAAAAAAATATAACATATTTATCAACCTAGTGAGAAAAAGAACAGACAGAAAGGAGAAAGAAAACAATCTCCTCCCCACCCACCCCCACCACGTACGAACACCCACCTGCTTCCTCTCTGCCCATCCAGTCTCTCTCTCTCCTCCCCCCCTCTACTCCTCTCTCCCCTCCCCCCTCCACTCCTCCCTCCCCTCTCCCCTCCACTCCTCTCTGCCCACCTAGTCTCTCTCCCCTCCCCCTCCACTCCTCCCTCCCCTCCCCCCCCCACCACTCTCCTCCTCTCTCCCCCCCCCCCTCCACTCCTCTCTGCCCACCCAGTCTCTCTCCCCCCTCACCCCTCCACTCCTCTCTGCCCACCCAGTCTCTATCCCCTCCCCCCTCCACTCCTCTCTGCCCACCCAGTCTCTCTCCCCTCACCCCTCCACTCCTCTCTGCCCACCCAGTCTCTCTCCCCTCCCCCTCCACTCCTCTCTGCTGCCCACCCTAGTCTCTCTCTCCCCCCTCCCTCTCCTCTCGCCCCCCCAGTCTCTCTCCCCTCCCCCCTCCACTCCTCTCTGCCCACCCAGTCTCTCTCCCCCTCCCCCCTCCACTCCTCTCTGCCCACCCAGTCTCTCTCCCCTCCCCCTCCACTCCTCTCTCCCATCCCCCCCTCCACTCCTCTCTGCCCACCCAGTCTCTCTCCCCTCCCCCCCTCCACTCCTCTCTGCCCACCCAGTCTCTCTCCCCTCCCCCCCCCCCCCCACTCCTCTCCCACCCAGTCTCTCTCCCCCCCCCTCCACCCCTCTCTGTCCACCCAGTCTCTCTCCCCTCCCCCCTCCACTCTCCTCTCCCCCCCCCACTCCACTCCACCCCAGTCTCTCCCCCCCCCCCCCTCCACTCCTCTCTGCCCACCCAGTCTCTCCCCCCCCCCCTCCACTCCTCTCTGCCCACCCAGTCTCTCTCCCCTCCCCCCACCACTCCTCTCTGCCCACCCAGTCTCTCTCCCCCTCCCCCCTCCACTCCTCTGCCCACCCAGTCTCTCTCCCCTCTCCACCTCCCCCTCCCCCTCCCCCCTCCCTCTCCTCTCTGCCCACCCAGTCTCTCTCCCCTCCCCCCCTCCCCCCTCCACTCCTCTCTGCCCACCCCAGTCTCTCTCTCCCCTCCCCCCTCCACTCCTCCCTCCCCTCCCCCCCCCCCCCACTCCTCTCTGCCCACCCAGTCTCTCTCCCCCCTCCCCCCTCCACTCCTCCCCCCTCCCCCCCTCCACTTCTCTCTGCCCACTCAGTCTCTCTCCCCTTCCCCTCCACTCCTCTCTCTCCCCCTCCACCCTCCACTCCTCTCTTCCCATCCAGCCACTCTCCCCCTCCCCCCCCCTCCATCTCTCTCCTCCCCCCCCCCTCCACTCCTCTCTGCCCTCCCCCCCCTCCACTCCTCTCTCTCTCCCCTCCCCCCTCCACTCCTCTCTCCCCCCCCCCCTCCACTTCACTTTGCCCTTCCAGTCTCTGCCCTCCCCCCTCCACTCCTCTCTCCCTCCCCCTCCACTCGTTTTTTTTTTTCCCCACCCCCTCCACTCCTCTCTGCCCCCCCAGCCACTCTCTCCCTCCCCCTCCCACTCCTCCCTCGCCTACGCCCTCCACTCCTCTCTCCCCCTCCCCCTACTCCTCTATCCCCTCCCCCTCCCCCTACACTCCTCTCTCTACCCCTCCCCTCCTCTCTCCCCTCCCCCCACACTCCTCTCTCCCCTCCCCCTCCTCCTCTCCTCTCTCCCCTCCCCTCCACTCCTCTCTCCCCTCCCCCTCCACTCCTCTCTCCCCTCCCCCTCCCCTTCCACTCCTCTCTGCCCACCCAGTCTCTCTCCCCTCCCCCCCACCACTTCTATCTGCCCATCCCCTTCACCCCTCTCTGCCTTGCAGCTCCACACAGCCAGATGAGAGAACTGAAGGACTATACAGCTCCACACAGCCAGATGAGAGAACTGAAGGACTATACAGCTCCACACAGCCAGATGAGAGAACTGAAGGACTATACAGCTCCACACAGCCAGATGAGAGAACTGAAGACTATACAGCTCCACACAGCCAGATGAGAGAACTGAAGGAGGACTATGCAGCTCCACACAGCCAGATGAGAGAACTGAAGGAGGACCATGCAGCTCCACACAGCCAGATGAGAGAACTGAAGGAGGACTATGCAGCTCCACACAGCCAGATGAGAGAACTGAAGGAGGACTATGCAGCTCCACACAGCCAGATGAGAGAACTGAAGGAGGGCTATGCAGCTCCACACAGCCAGATGAGAGAACTGAAGGACTATGCAGCTCCACATAGCCAGGTGAGAGAACCGAAGGAGGACTATGCAGCTCCACACAGCCAGATGAGAGAACTGAAGGAGGACCATGCAGCTTCACACAGCCAGATGAGAGAACTGAAGGAGGAGGTGACAGAGTTGTGGAGAGAAAAAACGGGGAACTGCAGAAGACCAGGAACAACGGGCGTGAGAAGCTGGACAGCTGCCAGAGATGGATCGACGATCTGGAAGGCCGTTCCAGGAGCAACGACCTGATTTTCTTTGGAGAGACCCAGGAGAGACAGAGGAGACCAGTGTGCCACGTGAGTTTGGACAGCTCTTCACGTGACTGTTGTTTACGTGCCACATCCAAAAATACTGTACGTGCAGCCGCAGAAATCACGGACTCTGTTCACGCTCTGCAGGCCATGTCACCCGACGCACCGTGCTTTATCCTCGGAGATTTTAATGACTGTGACCTCAATTCAAACCTGCCTTCTTTTAAACAGTATGTGTCATGTTTTACAAGAAAGGATAAAATACTTGATTTATGCTACTGTAATATACCATCTGCATACAAATGTGTTCAGCTCCCCCCTGTTGGTCAGTCAGATTACAATGCCATTCATCTCTTGCCAGCTTACAGACCAAAAGTGAAAACACAACCTATCACTAAAAAGCAAGTGCAGTGTTGGACACAAGAAAGTGTTGATGAATTACAGGCTTGTTTTGAATGTACAGATTGAATTTGTTTTTGAATTCTAGTTTTTGACATTAACGAAGCCACCGATGTTATTTCCAGCTACATTTCTTTCTGTGAACACATGATTGTACCTACTAAAACTATCAAAATATTTCCCAACAACAAACCTTGGGTTTACAAAATCTCTGAAAGTAACTCTAAATGAGAAAAAAAAGCTTTTTCAATCAGGCAATAAAAGCGATCGTAAGGTTGTACAAAAGAAACTGCAAACAGAGATTGAAGAATCAAAGAGAGCTTACAAGAGAAAAGTCGAAAACATGTTCCAGAATGGAAATATGCGAGATGCATGGAAAGGAATAAAGGTTTTATCAGGTTCAGGAAAATGTTCAAACCAAATATTAGTAACAAAAAAAACAGCAAAAGAACAGAGGCAATTTGCAGAGAGCTGAACGATTTTTACTGTAGATTTGATGATAAAGATTTTAGTAAAATTATTAAAGGAAGTTAAGGAAGAACTCCAAAGCAATGTTAAAAACGATGTTGATGGAAGTGATTCTGTTTTGATTGAGGAAAATGATGTTCAGGTTTTTTTTTTTTCAAACGTTTAAATGTGAGAAAGGCAATGGGCCCCTGATAATATCTGTGGAAAATTGTTGAAGGTGTGTGCTTCTCAGCTCTCCTATGTTTACAGTCGTTTGTTTTACCTGGTCACTTAGAGAATGTATAATTCCTGTTTTATGGAAAAATGCCACTGTATGTCCTGTTCCCCCAAAAACGCAACCCAAGCTGTTTAAATGATTACCGACCAGTTGCCCTCACATCTGTTGCAATGAAATGTCTTGAAAGAATTGTCCTCTGTTTCTGTTTTAAAAGATACTACACAGTACCAAGACCCGTTTCAGTTCGCATACCAACAGAACAGATCAACAGATGATGCCACACTCACACTTCTCCATCATGCTTTTTCACACCTCGAAAACCTGCCTCCTTTGTACGCATTCTCTTTATTGATTTCTCATCAGCATTCAACACCATACAACCACATCTGATGGCAAAGAAACTCATTAACATAAATGTGTGTAACAAGCTCATTCTTTGGATAATTGATTTTCTTACACAGAGGACACAGTCTGTACGATATCAAAGTGTTGTTTCGTCTTCCAGAGTCATTTCAACTGGCGCACCCCAGGGTACTGTTTTATCACCAGTGCTTTTTACTCTGTACACAAATGATTGTTCAGGAAGTGATTCAACTTTGTACATTAAATATTCAGATGACTCAGCACTTGTGGATCTCTCCAACTCTGATTCTGTTTACTTCAAGGAGGTTCAAAGATTTGTTGACTGGTGCGATCATAACTATCTTGATCTGAATGTAACAAAAACGAAAGAAATGTTGATTGATTTTAGAAAGAATCCAAAAGCTGTACCACCACTTTTTATCAAAGTGCTGAAGTAGAACGTGTTGAATCATACAAATATTTAGGAACTTTTATAGATAATAAGCTGAATTTTAAATCCCATGTTGAGTATGTCCACAAAAAATGTCAAACCAGATATATTGTCTTCGCAAGCTGCGATCATTTCATGTGAATACTGACATTCTTCGGACATTTTATTCATGCTTCTTGGAATCTGTTTTAACTTTCTCATTATGTGTTGGTATGGTGGGTTGACTGTGAAGAGTAGAAATGTGCTTGAGAAAGTGGTGAACGTGGGAGGAAAAATCGTTGGTGAGAGACAAAAAAGTCTGAGTGAGCTGTACAGGTGCCGTGTTGTTTGTAAAGCGAAGAAGATTGCGTGTGACCAGACCCACGTTCTTGCAAATCAGTATGACCTTCTTCAGTCAGGACGAAGATATCGATCGGTTAAAATGCAGAAGTGTCAGATTTAAACAAAGTTTTATTCCCCTGTCCATTGATTTTATGAACCGAGGAGATGTTTAATTGAAATCCAAATTCTTTATATGAATGTATGTCATATGTGAGAAAATGGGTAATGTGACTAAATTATTGTTTATTTGCTGTGAATGTGTGTGACCACAAATTAATTTCTCAAATTGAGATAATAAAGTTGACTTGACTTGACTTGACTTGACTTGACAGACTGTGAGGGCCTGCTGCAGGACCTTCTGACGGACAAGCTGGGCCCGACTGACCAGGTGGAGTTTGACTGTGGGCACCGGCTGAGTTCCCGACCCTGACTCCCCAGTGATTGCCCACTGTGCTGTTTACAACCAGAAGGTATAGATTCTAAAGCTGAAGGGAAACTTAAAGGTTCAAATAGATACATTGAGGACTATTCAAATGGGTAAAAGACATTCGACAGAGAATGACGCCACATTTGAAACGGGCGAGGCAAAACGGAAAAGAGCCACAATTGTTTTCAATTGTTTATTTGATGATAAAAGGGCTTTAGACGCTCGTGGCAGACTCATCGGCTTAAAACAGGAAACCGGCGAGCCCTGTTTTTGTTGCACACAACACTGCCCTTTGTGAGGGAACTTTGGCGACAGAGACACCGGCATCACCGTCCACTATAACCCAAATGACCGTCAACGTGCACGTGATTTTAGTGTTGATGACAGTGAGTGTGTTTCCCTGGGTGACGGGAACTGTGTGTGTGTCAACTTCCGTGTGTGCCTCTGTCAATGAATTGTGTGAAAATAGGCGCTGGAAAGATGTGACTAGAATGTTTTTAAAAATGACAAAAACTAAATCATCACCTTCCCTCCACACGAATGTCAATGGATTACTATCCGAAATTATAGGACAGTGACTTTCGAACATTTCATCAGTCTTTCGATTTGATTTGTTTAGTTAAAACGCTTATAGATGAATTTAAATCTTGGCTATTATCTGATTACAAAATGTTTTGCTCCCCTGCGATAAAATTAGCAGTCAAAGGGAGACAATAGGATGGAATTTCGAGCCTCGATGAAAATATGCATGTGTCATACGTTAAAGATGTAGTAATGGAATCTAACGCTTTACAGCCCTGATTATCAATAAAACATTGTTTGGTACGGACAAAAACATATTGCATGTATATCTGTATGTACCTCCAGTAGCGTCACTATATTTTGAGTCTGTCAGTAGCACTGCATTATTGGAAGAATTTTTGTCCACATGTGTACTAGTTCGCGAAAATGTATATGTATTATTGTGTGGGGATTTGAATGATACAATGGTTATTGATCACATCATTGTCAAGGAGCTTTAGATATTCTTTCTATTTCAAACATGCAAGTCATCCAATAAGTGTCAATCGATTATCCGAGGATTCTGTAGTGAATGATTATGGTTGTTGTTTTTCCTTCACAGGCAAAGATGACCACGACTTCAGCTATCACTGGGTGCTGGTGTGTGTACAAAGATGGCTGATAAGGCCAGTTCTCGCACTGAATAGTCTGTTGCAGTGTGGACAGGGCAGACTTTGAGATGAGCCAGGATGAAAGGTGGTGTTTGCTCTGTTTTTCCGAAGCTGACATTTTTGCTCCTGTGCCTCCACTCGCCTCATGGAAAATTGATGTTGAACACATGTAGTGCATTTGATTGATGTCTACTCAACGATATATGTCATGGTTGCTATACACACGAATCAGACGGTGGATGCAGAATAATTGATTACTTTGTCGTGTCGTGTGATTTGTTTGCATTATTGTGTAATTCATATGAATTACGAGCGTCTAAGAGATTTGATTCCAATCATAATCCTGCAGAACGCTATTTGAGTCAGCATTGCGACAGTGTCAGCTCGGAGAACAAATCCTTCTGCTAACAGTTTTACATTGGAAAGTTTATGTGGATTAAGAAGAGCTTGCTGATGTGTGTTTATAATATACATGTCGTTATGCAACACACACACACACACACACACACACACACACACACACACACACACACACACACACACAGATAGGAAGCGAGAGGGAGAGACAGACAGACAGACAGACAGACAGACAGACAGAGACAGAGGCATACACTGCATCCAGCTCACTATCGCTCATTCTCCCCATTTGATTCAACAGGCTTCTTTCTTGAAAGACACTGTCCTGCCGTTTATTAACAGTATTTGGCATCATATGTTCACCGTTTACAGTGCCTTTTTTTTTTTTTTGCAATATTGGATTAATGTACACGTTCATTATTTCAAAGTTATATCCGAAATTACTGAAAATCAAAGTCATACAACACAGTGAATGATATCCAGATAGCAGGACATGGCACGTGTTTCTTTTGTACTAGTTCGTACAGAGTGGACTGAGGGGGTGGGAGGGGGGGTGAGGTGGAAGGCACACAGTCCGGGATGGGGTGTGTCAAGGGCGGGAGGACTGTGTGTGTGTGTGTGTGTGTGTGTGTGTGTGTGTGTGTGTGTGTGTGTGTGTGTTGTGTGTGTGTGTGTGTGTATTTTTGTGTGTGTGTGTGTGTGTGTGTGTGTGTGTGTGTGTGTGTGTGTGTGTGTGTGTGTTAGAGAGAGAGACAGAGACACTGACACTGACATCTTTTAATGACATTGGCTAATAGCCTTTCTGTCAAGGGGTACAATGTCTTTTTTTTTTTAGCAAGAGAAGAAAAAAAAAAAAAAGAAAAACTGCAAATCGGGTGTCTGCACAACTAAGCAAAATTAAGAAATTATTACCTTTTCCAAAACTCATTTGCGTTTCTTGTATATGTTCTAGTACAAAATCATTCTAACACAACCACCATTCCCTTCACATACGCACACTGATCCATCCTATCTTCCATCGACTTGCACGCACGCATTTATATCCTTATCCTCCCTTCTCCCCATTCACACATATTCTCTGTACAAATAATTCATCTGGCTTGATATTATGAAAACCATTCATTTGAACCATCAAGCTTTAAGGTCAAGAAAGTATTCTAAACAATAAAAATGAAATATAATTGATATCCCCTCAGTGTTTTGAACTTTCATTCATTCACAATTTTCTTCCGCGTGTCTACAGCTTCTGTTACCTATTTTGCCAGCATCTTTAACAATGTTTCATCACTTGTTTGCAAAATATTGTTAAAGGTTTTGACTCTTCACTGTGTTATGGTCAAATGTCTTGATTTTTTTTCTAATGTTCCCATAAGCAGGACAAGTGAACAAAAAATGTAACTCATCTCTAATAGTAATATCATTACACAATAGACATGAATCATCAAAAGCATCATTGTTTAGATACCATCTTTTGTTAGCATTTAACCCCAGTGTTCTATTTCTAGATCTTGCAAGGATACCTCTTTGCCACCGATTAGATACTAGATGTAAATACTTTTCTGCCACAAGTTACTTTTGAAGGACAGGAACCAGGAATATCTATCATGTTCTTCTAGTTGGCTGTGCCAGTTTTGTTTAAATGAGGAAATTAATCTATCTTTGAATGCAGACATAAAAAAACGGTTTCGTTTCCGACACCCTGGCTCAACCACACTATTCCAAACCCATTCTCTGTTAGCACTTTCTTAATCTTAGAGGCCCAGTTAACATTTCCTAACTCACATTGTTGCAGCATCATGTCATAGGCTTGCCTGCTCAGTCTAGCTACTGGTAATCGTATTACTTTACACCAGTATCTAACACACTTTACAATACATCTGATGTACAAAGGGTACCTTCCTGTTTCACCGTAAGCTATTTCATTGAATCGGAATATTCAGAAACCGTTTGATTGCATAAGTGTGCACACTTTCTATTTTCAGACTATTTTCAAGTACCAATATTTCAGCACCATATGTAAGAATCAGTTGAATCTGGGTATCAAATAGCTTCCAAAATGTGTATGGGTCAGTAGTATTTAATTTCCTTAATGTTCTCAAAATTTCTATCACTTCTTTTTTTGCCTTTTCTACTTGTTTCACACCAAGCTAAATTCCAACTTAATTTTGTTAAAAAAAAAAAATAACTAAGTATATTTGTACGAACTGGTGACTTTAACCTCAGAATTACCAAACCACCAAACTCCATTCCTAGCTAAATATCCACCTTTACAAAACACAATGATGTTGGTTTTATCGAGGTTTACTGTCAGCTGTAGTTTATCAGCTCCCTGTTTCAAAACATTCAACTACTTTTGCAATCCTATTGCTGTACTAGACAACAGAATTACATCATCATCAAACAGCATCATAAAATCTCCACAGAACCTGGAATAATCTGAGTACCATGTTTACCATTTCTTGAGAATTCTATAGCAAGCTCATTGACAAAAAAGGAAGCAACTGTGAGCTTAAAAGACAGCCTTGCTTGACTCCACGTGTAACTGAAAAAAATCAGAATAAACATTTCTTTCATGCACACATGCCAAGACTGAGTCGTACATTCCACGTAATTTTTTTCTCTTGAATTTCATCTGCCAAAATATTGCCAAAGCACACATCAGCAAAATCTGCTCTCCACACAATTTTTTTTAAATAATGCGGTTGCATCTCTTTGGCACATTGTTTTTTCTTGATCACGTACACAGTTTAAGTTCAATTTATCAGGCATATGACCTGACTCAATCAGCTCGCAAACTTTGCACATAAAGGCGCACAATTCACAAGACATCAAAAAGTAATCGTTTACACCGCACCCACTGTCTGACACATATGTGTAGCGACCACTTAGGTCGCCATAACACATACCATTTAGAATACATAAATCCAAAGCAGTGCACATATTTAACAACAATTTACCATAATTGTTCAATGGTTTGTCTTCAGAGCATCTGTCAACACTGGGTGGTGTGACTGGACAGCTTGCCATTCAAAACATCACTATGACAATTTTCCTGACAATAATGAGACAATTGAAGTTCTACTATTCAGATCCCCACACAATAAGACATACACATCACCACGAGTCAACAGGTCAGTCAGTGACATATTCTTCCAGTAACGCAATACCATTTTCACAGTCAAAACAAGCATGATATGGAGACCCCTCAGGGGGAACATAACAAAATACACACAGAACATCTTTAACAGAACCAAACATTGACTTGCAAAGGATAAATGCACCAAAAACATTTGACTCAATGTCAGCCTGTTTAACACAAGACATAAATTAATTTTTCATCAAACATACTAGACCACCCGATCGTCTCCCCTCAGTAGTGAATTTTACAGCAGAAACACACAAACTTGTATACCCGGAAAAGATGGTTGATGAAAATTCACCTACAAAAGTTTCAACAAGACATATAAAATCGAACGAACGGACAAATGAGATGAAGTCCATATCAGACAATTTAGAAATAGTTCCATTAACTTTCCAATGACTATATAAGAAAGAAAATGACTTATTTCTAGCACAAACGTTATTATAAACATTATCATCAAAAGCATTATCATCAAAAGCTCGGTCTGGGTTTTTTTAATTTCTACAACAGCTGGGTCACACTCTCGCTCACACATCTTTTTTTTCTCTCCCAATGCAGCTAACAGTCCCCCACTCCCACTCTCCACACAGTTCACCGCACAAACTGTCCCCTCCACTCTCTCCACACAGTTCACCACACAAACTGTCCCCTCCACTTACCACACAGTTCACCGCACAAACTGTCCCTGTCCACCTCCACACAGTTCACCCACAAAACTGTCCCCTCCACTACCACACACTCACTTACAAACTATCCCCTCCACTCTCCATACAGTTCACCGTACAAACTGTCCCCTCCACTCTCCACACAGTTCACCACACAAACTGTTCCCTCCACTCTCCAACACAGTTTACCACATAAACTGTCCCCTCCACTCTCCACACACGGTTCACCGTACAAACTGTCCCCTCCACTCTCCAAACAGTTTACCACACAAACTGTCCCCTCCACACGGTTCACCGTACAAACTGTCCCCTCCACTCTCCGCACAGTTCACCGTACAAACTGTCCCCTCCACTCTCCATTCAGCTCACCACACACAAACTGTTCCCTCCACTCTCCAAACAGTTCCCTGTACAAACTGTCCCCTCCACTCTCCACACAGTTCACCACAAAAACTGTCCCCTCCACTCTCCACACAGTTCACCGTACAAACTGTCCCCTCCACTCTCCACACAGTTCACCGCACACAAACTGTCCCCTTCACTCTCCACTCAGTTCACCACAAAAAACTCCCTCCACTCCACTCTCCACACAGTTCACCACAAAAACTATCCCCCTCCACTCTCCACACAGCTCACCGTACAAACTGTCCCCTCCACTCTCCACATAGTTCACCGTACAAACTGTCCCCTCCACTCTCCACACAGTTCACCACAAAAACTATCCCCCCTCCACTCTCCACACAGTTCACCACAAAAACTATCCCCTCCCTCTCTCCACACAGCTCACCGTACAAACTGTCCCCTCCACTCTCCACATAGTTCACCGTACAAAACTGTCCCCTCCTCTCTCCACACAGTTCACCACAACAAAAACTATCCCCTCCACTTCCACACAGTTCACCACAAAAAACTATCCCCTCCACTCTCCACACAGCTCACCGTACAAAAACTGTCCCCTCCACTCTCCACATAGTTCACCGTACAAACTGTCCCCTCCACTCTCCACACAGCTCACTGTACAAACTGTCCCCTCCACTCTCCACACAGCTCACTGTACAAACTGTCCCCTCCACTCTCCACACAGTTCACCGTACAAAAATCCCCTCCACTCTCCACACAGTTCACCACAAAAAACTGTCCCCTCCACTCTCCACACAGCTCACCATACAAACTGTCCCCTCCCACTCTCCACACAGTTCACCATACAAACTGTCCCCCTCCACTCTCCACACAGTTCACAGTACAAACTGTCCCCTCCACTCTCCACACAGCTCACTGTACAAACTGTCCCCTCCACTCTCCACACAGTTCACCGTACAAACTGTCCCCTCCACTCTCCACACAGTTCACGGACAGTTCTACAAAATCACATGCACTGGCACTGTCAGTTACTCTGGTTGCCAGCGATGACACCCGTTTACGGGTTTCCTGTGAGTCCCCACAAAAAAAAAACTACCTCACGTACAGGTGAATAAAGGGGACCGGCTGACACCCTATCTCATCTTTATCAGTCTGTCTTCACCATCACGGTATACTTTTTCCCATCGATCAGCAGACGGATGAAGATCATTGTGGCTCTCTTACCGTCCCGCCTGGCTTGTTCAAGATGTGGGGACAGTCTTTTTCTGAGGTCTCTCACACGTCAGAAGAAGAAGTCTTCCCCCCATAAACACATTCGACCCTTGAATTTTACTTTTGTTTTTTTTTTTTTTTTTTTTTTTTTTTTTTGTTTCTTTAGAAAACACAAAGGGAATGCTAGGAGAGTCATGTCTGTTGTTCAGCTGGTGCGCCCTACTGAGCTCCACGTCGTCGGTCAGATGCAGTTTGTCTTTAAACAGGTCGCGAAGTAAACCTTCACAGTCTGCACCCGTTTTTCTCGTCACTCCTAGGTAAACCATAAAAAAATAAGTTTGTTGCGTTTGCAGCAGCCCTCCAAGTAATCCATTCTGGTATCACATTCGTCAAGCTTTGCGAACATGTCGCTGTTTGTTTTCTTCGGGTCCTGGTTCTGGTTACGTAGCTCGACAAGCTCATCCGTCAAGGTCCG
>JADBJO010003621.1:86817-94317 GCA_016801955.1 Conus betulinus | reverse complement strand
ACCATAGGAATAGAAAATATCTGCTTGTTTCATCAACCAAAGGGGGAAAGGGTATTTTTGGTTATTTTATTTTAACAATGTTGTCAAACGAAAAGTCGCATGCATGTAAAAGAGGAGACACATAATCAAACAATGACGTATATGCCCTTTTTATTCCGTATCTCTCTAGAAACGTAGGTGCTTTCATCAAGTTCAGAGGTAACTGAGTTAGGGACTGTTCTTGCTCGTGCTGAGTAGTTACAAGCACAGAGCATCCTGTGTTTCATTTAAAGGCAAAACTCCTGCCTCTCTGTACGTCATATCAATTGATGCCCATCTTGGAAGCCCCAGAGCAATTTTAATGCTAAGGAATCAATACTAGTTAACTTATGTAACTCTGTCTTTGGTGCAGTAAAAAAATACTTCTTGACCATAACTTACAATCGAACGAACTGTCCCTAAGGCGACATGGATAAGATTGGATCCATGATTTATTAGAGGGATTCCAGTTAGGACACGCAGTAACGCAATTTTCTTTCTTGCCTTTTCCACGAGATGATTTATATGTTTACACCAGAATAGTTTATAGTGAAAAATAACGCCTAGAAATTTTACTTGCTTACTTGGGAAAAAATGAAAGAATCACCTATTTTTACTTTTACAGCATCCCTACCTTCAAAATCGATATTTTTCTTTGTAAAATATTTATAAAAACGATTTGTCCGTTGATAGGTTAAAACCGTTTGAATTCAAATAATTAACAAGTTTACTGACCGCAAACTGAAACTGTTCAACAATTTATTACGCTTGATTTTGTTTTTTTAAAATTACAATCTACAATCACATTTTCCACATTGCAATATCATCTGCATAAGCAGCTAAAGTTGCCCCTTTTGTGTCAATCTGGTTAAGATCATAAAGCATCAATGAGAAGAGGATTGGAGAAATTACACTTCCTTGAGGGACACCCATGTTAACATATCTTGTACTTGACAGCACACCATTTAGTTTTACTTGTAGCGTTCTCCCAGATAAAAACGATTGTAAAAACATATGGAAACGACCTTTAATCCCAATTTCATGAGCCTTGGACAATAATTTAAAATGCCAAACGGAATCGTACGCTCTATGAATATCAAAAAACGTGGCTAAAGAGGAGTGTCGCTTAGCCAAGGCTTTTTTGACGTGTGAAGCTAAAAGACTAACATGATCAGTGACACCCCTCCCTTTTTTCTGAAACCAGCTTGAAAGATTGGCAAAATCCCATTCTTTTCAAGGAAATGTTCTAATCTGAATTTCATTATTCTCTCAAAAAGTTTTCCAATGTGAGGAGTCAAAGAAATGGGCCGAAAATTAGAAGGTTTTCTTTTTGATTTTCCTTGTTTATGGATAGGTACAACTGTAGCTTTCTTCCAAGCCATTGGCAGCTTTCCGGATTTCCAGCATAATTGGAAGAACTCTAATAATTTTTTCAAAAAAACATTGTGGAAAATGCTTTATCATGTTGTAAGAAATGGGATCAAATCCTGTAGCAATTTTACCAGATTTTAAACGCTTTCTTCTTTCTCGTTCTTGCTCTTCTTTAGGCAGATGTTCAGTCTGACTCATTGCTGCGAAAGTGTCAGCAAATAATTCAACTTTCTCCTCGTTGTTTTATAGATTTTATCGTTTTCGATCAAGACAGGATCTGGGAGATGAAAAGAACCTTTAGATTTTCTGATTTCTTTCCAAAGTAAAGTGCTATCGTTTGGGTGTTTGGAACAGTTGATGACTAAGTTTTTGTAATATTGCTGCTTTGCAAAAGCAACAATTTTGTTACTATTGGTGTTAGCTTTTTTGTATTCAGCGTGTAACTGTTCCACTCTACTTTTAGGTTGCGTATGACGGCTTATCATCCAGCTTTTGAAGGCCTTAGTTTTCGCACCCACGGCGACTTCACACGCAATATTCCACCATGGGTTTGATGCTTCTCTTTGGATGATTCTTTAATTTGACTTTGGGATTGCAGAATCTGCAGCCTTAAGTATAAGTTTTCTTAATTCAAATAACAGTTTTCCAAATCTTCCTCTAACACACACTCGCACACACGTACACCATCCACTCAATCGTGAATTAACGACCATGAAAGGCATATAAAACACTAAACCGTTTGACTTTCTGTCTCTCCTTCTTTCTCCTTCTTCTGATTTACATCATCACCGGCGGCATCAGGGAAAGTATCTGGGGGACCACGTGAAACATAACTGCCGGCTTAGAACTTGTCAGGTACAATTATATCCAATATGTGTCTGTCGCTCCTGATTTCACTCTCTATGTCAGAGACTTTTCCCCCGTGCTTTTACATCATACACCGGCAATGAAAGTATCTGGGGGACCACGTGAACATAACTGCCGGCTTAGAACTTGTCAGTACAATTATATCCAATATGTGTCTGTCGCTCCTGATTTCACTCTCTATGCAGAGACTTTTCCCCCGTGCTTTACTCAGTGTGTGTGTGTGTGTGTGTGTGTGTGTGTGCGCGCGCGCGCGCGCGCGCGCGTGCGTGTGTGAGTGTGTGTGAGTATGTGAGTGTATTTGTGAGGGGGGTAAGGGGAGGCGCACGCGTGCACGCGCTCTCATGCGTGCATGTATGTATGTGTGCGTTCATCTGCTTATGCATGAGTTAGGAAGTTTGTGTGTATGTGTGTGTACGTGCATGCTTGTTTACGTGCGTGCGAGTGTGGTTGCCAGCGTGCGTGCGTCTGGGCGTACATGCGCGCATGTGTGTACGTGAAAAGGTGAAAATTGTGCGGATGAATCCACTGTTATCTATTCAAATGTAGATGAGAGAGGCATGGGTATGGGGCGATGGATGAGGGGGAAGGGTGGGGGGGCAATGTTGGAGGGGGGCGGGGCAGGCTTGTTAATGCACATGTGCAAGAGTGTTTAAGGAAAAATGAGTATGATTACCTTAAAGAATAAAAGATAAAACAAAAAAATACGAGAAGGAAAAAAAAAAAGAAAAAAAAAAAAGGACCGCCCTTACAACAACAACAAAAAAAAAGCCAAAAATGAAAGAAGCAAATAAAGACAAAAAAAATTGTAAAGGCGGGGGTGGTGGAGGGACAAAAAAAAAAAAAAAAAAAAAAGGAAAAAATCTAAACATTAGGCAGAATTTAAGCGAAGTGATTTCAACAATATATGAAACAAGAGAGGGAAAGTGCGAGCAATATTCAGAACCATTGAAGTATTCTATATTTTAAAATGTAATGAAGTGAGGTTGATGATCTTCCTTAATAAAATAAAGACAACTGTAAAAGAGCTATGGGGTAAACCATGTAAGAAAGACAATTTAAAAAGAGCTATGGTGCAAGTTTCCGACTGCTGTTATATTCCATTTTACTGAATTCGTCTTCAAAACCATTCAACTTTAACCTGCAAACAAAAAAGGATTCGATTGTTGGACACATTATCTGTATGGGATCACGAATGTATTAAGCCAACGCCTTTCTTGTCTTTGTTGTGTTTCATTAATTTGTCAAAAAAAAATTGTCACTTATAAAATTCCAAATAATTATTACTGTGAAGAATATCAGAAAATCCTGAGCATCTGTAAATTTTATCAACACTCTGATAAGAAGTTTGCTTTTCTTAAAATTGCTTCGCACGCGCACCCGTGGTATGTGTGCATGTATGTGTGTGTGTGTGTGTGTGTGTGTGTGTGTGTGTGTGTGTGTGTGTGTGTGTGTGTGTGTGTGCGAGTGCATGTGTGCATGCATGCGCGCGCATGCGTGTGTGTGTGTGTGTGTGTGTGTGTGTGTGTGTGTGTGTGTGTGTGTGTGTGTGTGACTTAGAGTTTAATTGTCATGAAATATAGACACAACATATTGATAACAATTATATACAAAAAGAGCACAGCTTTTGCTTGAACGACAGTTTATACAGGCCCCATATACAGAGCCCTTACAGTCGTTTCATGTCCATGGAATCATGGACATATTTTGCAGAATGGCTTAGTGGCATCACAGCAGACCATGTCACAGAGCATTGTTGGCGCAAGTCTGGGCTGGTCTTGATGGACTAGATGTCCAGACGACTGAGAATAGGTTTTCTGACCATTTTTCTGACTCGATCTGTAAAGTCCGTGCATCTATTCTTTTCTGTCTGTGGATCGACCCACTATAGCGATGTCTACTGACTTCACGTCTTCGTTCAAAATGTTGTGCATTTACTTTTTAGCCGGTAGTTTCCAGTGAATTCTTAAAAGAATGCATTCTCAAAGCGCCGCCTTTCTGTTGTCTCCAGACAGGGTTCTATTTGGAATCCAGTTCCTTTTTCATGGCAGGAAGCGGGGAAGAATGTGGGGGGAAAGGTGCATCCATGCAAATGATGATGAGAGGAATGAATTTTCACTACGTTTTGAATCCTGCAGATTTACTGCACCATTGTGATAAATAATTATCGGCGAATTCTGCGTCGATTGATGAGAATGTGTGTTGCATTCAACGACTGAAGACAACATTTTTAAGTCTCAAATGTTGAATTTTTTTTTTTTCTTCTTTATTTTTCGAAGATGGCGGATCGGGTGGGCTGGGGGCAAAAACTGTACGAAGAGCTAAACCCCTACACCCATGCTGGCATGATAAATGGCGGCACCAGAGAAATTTGCCAGTTTGCCTGGAGCTCTGGCCCAAGCTCTGCTCACAGAAAACTTCTTGTGACAATACAGTTCATTGAAATACAAGACAACATATTGCAATATTATAAACCACTGACATGAATTAACAGTTTTAAATTAAAAGACAACATAAACTACTTAGTGCACTGTACTATACATAGTATCTAAACAGAACAGCGCGTGAATAACAACACACAAGTTGAATACAGAGGTATCTTGTGAAGTAAGAGAAACAACTCTTCGCTACCAATGTCATGAGCAAAATCTGTGGTTATCTCTCTTTTCAATTTTTTTTTTGGTCCACATTCCGTTGCTTATTCTGCATGTGTCTTGATATCAATTGAGTGATCAATTTATTCATTCCTTTATTTACTGTTTCATTATTAGTTTTTCTTCCTAGCTCCATTTATTTACTCATTCATTGACTTAGTTTACTTATTCATTCCTTTATCAATGTGTTCATTTACTTATTTATTTATCCATTTTCCCTTTTTCATTCATTCATTTGTTTACTTATTGATATGTTCATTTATTCATTTGTTTGTTTGTGTTTTTATCGCACGAGTCGTTGAACGTGTTCAAATAAAGAGGGATATGATATCTCAACTAAGAGAACATCCTTTATTGATCGGTGTAATGTCTACTTGTGTTCATCTGGACAAGCTGTAATGAGATGGGAACAGGCCAGAGGTCGGGCGGGGGGGGGGGGGGGGGTGATTCGGGCAGGAGGGGTGGAGACATCCTGTAATAGCTCTGTTTTCACGCACGCACACACACACACACACACACACAACACACACACACACACACACGTGACCCAAGTCAAAAACTGACCTCTTCATAGGAGTCTCATCAAACAGGATGAAAGGCATCAGGACCAGCGGCGAGCAGCTTCACCAGACCGGAAACATCCTTGCTGACGTCACTGGTGTCACAGATGTGACGGGATGATGCTTCCAGCTGGTGCTGGTGCTGCCGTCCCCAGCATTCTGCACAGCTGCTCCTTCAACAAAATGGTCAGTGATGTATTGTCAGATTCACTAACAACGACCACTTTCCCCCCCTGCCTCGCCCACTGCAGGGCCTTCAGAACCAGGACTACGGTTTTCCCGCAGCCTGGCGGACCCTGCAGGTACAGGTACTGTGGCTCTGGCTGCATGTTGAGCAGAGCCACCTGCTGGGGCGTGAGGACGAGGGAGACGAAACGCAGGGCAGTTTCGGTCACAGCCTCTCCGAAGGCCCTCAGCACCTTGCGTGGTTGCCAGCTGTGGGGACGTCGACCGTGCTGGCTGGTCCACAGAACCTGTTACAGTACACACACACACACACACACACACACACACACACACACACACACACACACACAGTCTGGGTATGGAAGAGAGAGAGAGAGCACTTGTGTAAGAGAGAGAGAGAGGGGGAGAGAGACAGAGACAGAGAGAGAGAGATGGCAGTTGAAATATGACTGTTTCTGCACCTAGATAAACGTAGGGAATTTTTGTCATTCTTCGATATTTTGACCCGAGATGGGCTCCTTGCTCGAAATTCTGCTTATCGGAGTGTTTTTTTTTTTTTTTCTTGTTTCGCCTATTTCTCCACACGTTCATAGTTCCCAGTGTGCAGAAAGTGAGCAACATGTATGGAGTCTGTGTCTCTCAGGCACAGGCGCGGTCTTGTTCCACTGGGGAGTCGAAGGCAGAAAGAGTCGTCTTGAGTTTCAGCTTTTCAGGAACTATTTCACACGGTGTGATCGTGTCTGCATATTTTGTTCACATTCCATCAACTACCCTACCACACCTGCCTATTGAGTCATAGTTCTAGTCAGCTTAAATTCACGATCGCTTAATCATCGTTCTGTTTTCTATTCTATCGATTTCTGAAAAAAAAGATGTATGCTACATGTCAATGCTGACATACTTTTACTATGCTTTAACATATCTTAGATTGTGCGATTGTGCTCACAAAGCTTTTGACTTTGGTTTTCTCACCCCTACCCTCTAAATGTAAAAAGTCTCCGTCATTTTGGATCGATCTGCACGTCAATCAATGCAGGATCGATCGCTCCCATGTTTTATCAGTCTACATACACAATGCCCACCATGCTTGAATGTACCAACACAGACCCTATACTCGGTCCCACTTGACATTTCCGATTGTGTTCGCGTGTTTGTTGTTGTTGTTGTTGTTGTTGTTTTTTCATCCCATAGTTTCCCAACTCCTAGATCACGGTCATCTATCTTTGCTGGATCTGCGATTCGATTACTTCATTAACACTTGCTTTGAGTTACTTTCACATGGCGAGTAGGATTTATTATAGCTTTTTGATCTGTACTGACTTTTCGCGTTTTGAAATAATTCAAGTCTGTGTCTGGAAACCTCACAAACTGACTTAAGCTTACACTGTGACTGCATCGAATGCAGTGGCCATTGTGCAGGGCAATTCCAGTTGGGTCATTTCATTCATGTATTTGTTTTGTCCATGGCAGCACGGTGGAACAGATTTCTGTGTGTATTCTGAATGTGAATGGAGGATGCTGGTTTCCTGTTTCAATCAGTTTGTGTTGGATATGGCTACGTGTGGCACTCAACAAATTATCCAGGGTTCGTTTACATTTGACTCAAAAGTCATGTGGTGTATTGGAGTTAGACCACTTGATCTGCCGTGAAGCGAGGGTTTTCTGCTCTGCGATAATAATAACGTTATATGTGTCAAGATAAATTTGTGATTCCCTTTGCCCCCAAAGGTCACAGTTTACATGCATTCCTATTGATCATATGAGTGAACGAAGTAAAGAAAAGATGTCTTACCGTAAATTGAACGAAATGAACCCATTGTGCACAGAAGTAGCTATGCACAGGTCGC
>JADBJO010003621.1:56817-76817 GCA_016801955.1 Conus betulinus | reverse complement strand
TATGTTCATTTTTAAAGCACTAAAACGAGAGAAGAACTGTTATCAGTTAACACACAAATGCCAGAGTAATTTCAGGAAGAACATTTTGTTATGCAAATATTTTCTTTCATAATTTTCAGTATATATGCGCCGAGCGCGTGTGTGTTCTACTTTTGTTCTTGACCTCCCCCATCACTCCCCGTCCTTCGGAAAGAACCGAATATTACCTATCACACATTTGGAAATAGCTTGAAAAAGCTTATATAAACGTTAACGAACCGCCCAAAAAACGTGGACAAACGAATCACAAGACAAAACGCGACACGTTTCGACCTCTTTGGTCTTTTTCAGGCAAGATACACAACTACGAAAATGAACGAGCAATCACTTATCTTCATTCAACGCCTATCTTGCGCTGAAGAGATCAAAGATAAGTGATTGCTCGTTCATTTTCGTTGTAAATAATTGTTTTGTATCTTGCCTGAGGAAGACCTAAGAGGTCGAAACGCGTCGTGTTTGTCTTGTGATTCGTTTGTCCACGTTTCTTGGGCGGTACGCTAACATTTATTTAAGGTTTGTTTGGATTTCCGCCTGCAGTCGTCTCTTGGGCGGTACGCTAACATTCATTTAAGGTTTGTTTGGATTTCCGCCTGCAGTCGTCTCACTTTGCAACTGGAAAAAAGCGCACAGTGATTTCCATCGATTTGTTTGTTTATATTTCTTTTATTTGTTTGTTTTTTATTTTGTTTTGTTTTGTTTCTGTTTTTCTTTACATCTTCAACATGAATATGTGTTGTATTTAATTCAACCTTTAATCAAACGTTTCTCATCACTTTTATCCAAGAGTATCTTCTCCTTTAAAAATATCTTTGACCATTTTTTTTCCCAGTTCTGTACATTTCCCATATGCCAAAACTGAGCCTCTTAAATCTATGGCTTGATCAGTATTGTTTGTCATGGTTGGGAAAGGGTGGGGGGGGAGGAGGGGGGTATCTTTTACACGAACACCTTGGATGGAGCATATTTATGACACACATTGCCAAAAGTTGCTATATCAAATTTTCTAGGGCATCACAAGGATTTGCAAATTGATAGATAAAGGGAGAGAGACGGTCATTTAAGAACTATTCCTGGTCAAATATGGAAAGTTTTCTATGTAATATACTCGTGACAATTTGGGAACACTTTTGTGTCACTTTAGACCATACAGAACAGACAGAGAAGCCACTGTATGTGAGACACACCTTCTATACAAGGATCACCTCAGTGACGCCAGGTCCATCCTAAAAAAAGATGCATTCAACAACATACATAGAACAGTTCATAAAAAAAAATCACGAAAGATGCATGTGGCTGAGCAGCAAAGCTGACGAGATCCAAGGGTATGCTGACAGGCATGATATGTAGAACTTTTATGATGCCTTGAAAAACATTTATGGACGTACACTATCAGGGTCATCCTCTCTACTCAGCGCTGATGGAAACACATTGATCACTGACAAAGAAAATATCTTGGAACGTCGGGCAGAACACTTCAAGAACGTACTAAAGCACCCGTCATCGATCAATATTAAACTATTGAAGGCTTCCCTCAAGTGCCCATCAACGAAGATTTGGATGAATCACCAGCCCCCTTTGGATCCCAAAAGCAATACGTTTGCTGTCTACAGCCAATGCTCCTGGCTCAGACTCTATACCCTGAGGTCTACTAACAAGGGCACAACTCTGACTGACTGAAAAAAAATCATCATTTTTATCTTGTGATGTCGCAGCAGCAGACAATCCTCAGAAGTTTAAAGATGCACCTATTATCCATCTGTACACCTATTATCCATCTCTACACGCGCAAAGTGAACATCCAGACGTGCGACAACCACCAAGGCTTATCCCTCCTTTCTATACCAAGCAAGATACTTGCCACGATTCTGCTAAACCATCTTATAACACTCCTGGAGCAAGAACTTTTGGCAGAGAGGCAGTGTGGCTTCCGAAAAGACAGGTGAACCATTGATATGCTCCCAGAAAGATGTCAGGAACAAAATGCCTATATGTTCTCCACCTATGTCGACCTGACCAAAGCCTCTGATACTGTCAGTGGAGAGGGCCTGTAGAAGATTGTGGCCAAATATGTATGCCCGCCAAAATCAGTTCTGTGGTGTAGGCGGTTCCAGGATGGAATGTAAGCCCGAATCCAGGACAATGGAGAGACATCTAACCCATTCCCTGTCACAAAAGGCGTATAGCAGGGCTGTATTTTGGCACCTACTCTGTTCAACATCATGTTCTCAGCAACGCTGACTGACGCCTTCAGAGAAAGAGATGTAGGCATCGACATCAGATTCAGAGCAGATGGAAAACTGTTTAACCTCAAGAGGTTCCCAGGCAAAAATTAAGGTGATGGCAGATATCCCCAGGGACTTTCTGTTTGCTGATGACTGCACCCTCAGTGCTGGCGTAGAAATTGACATGCAGTCAGGTATTCAAAAGTTTTCTGTGTCCTCCGCCAACTTCGGTCTCAACATTGATACAAAGAAGACTAAAGTTTGCATCAACCTACGCCAGGCAGACCCTATCATGAAGCTAACATCACAGTTAATGGTGTGAGACTTGCTGCGGTAAGTGCATTCACCTTCCTTGGCAGCACACTGTCCCTGAACGTCACCGTCGACGACGAAGTGAGCGTCAAAATTGCATATGCAGGCGCAATCTTCAGCAGACTACACACCAGTGTTTGGAATAGAAAAAGGCATCAGTCTAGAGATCAAGCTGAAGGTGAACAGAGCAGTTGTTCTCCCCCACACTCCTCTATGCATGTGAAACGTGGACAATGTACAAACAGCATGCCAAGAAGCCGAATCACTGCAACACAACCTGCCTCAGAAGTTTGTTGAACTGAATTACTTGACCAAGCAAGCCAGCCTAGCAGCTACATTTTCCCTGATGCTGTCTCAGCTTCAATGGGCGGCTCTTATGGCTTGCATGCCAGACCACCAGCTACTCAAGAGACTCTTCTATGGTAAGCTGCAACAAGAGCATGTTCCCAAATAAGATCAGAAGAAACGCTTCAAAAGCACACTTTTCAAACATCCATAAAAACATTTCACATCAACCCTGACTCATGGAATAAACTACTATGGATCGAGCTAGATGGCGTTACTCTATCCACAAAGGCAACAGTTTTATCTGAAGAATGAAGAACAGCTGCAATGCAACAAAAGAGATGGACAAGAAAAACCCGCACTAGCAATTAAGAGGAGATCTCCTACGTTCCCTGCCCAAATTGTCACCACACATTCTGTGCACGCATCGGCTTGATCAGCCACCTGCGTTTTCCACAAATCATCTAACCTACCTCAACACCAAGATGACTTAAAGTAGCCCCTGTCGATTCGACAGACAAATGAACGCTTGTGACAATTTGTGAAAACTTTTATATCATTTGAGACCATCGATTATATATATATATATATATATATATATATATATATATATATCAATCATTATATATATATAATTGTTAACCTGCACTTGTATACTATTTATATATATATATATATATATATATATATATATATATATATATAAACAACCACATAATGAAAACGCAAACAAGGTTTTTTTTCAAACGTTTCGGCTCTGACTTTCCTCAAGGACTTCTTTATTTCGGTAATACTGAAAAATCAAAAACAATCCTTAACTCTGCCTTTCTTTGATTGTCACTCAGTGAATTACAGCTGGCTGCCACAAGCTCCCAACAGAGAAGAAATCGAAAGCTGACGGTTAACAAAAGTGATCAGTGTTAAACATTGCGCGCGTATAGACTCCTTAACCAATCCTACCTCCACACCCCCCCCCCCCCCAATACTCACACAACAATACACACACAAACACACCCACACACACAAACCACCCCCCCCCCCCCCCAAACACACCCACCACACACACACACACACACACACACACACATACACGTCCACGCGTGCACGCACACACACACGCGCGCGCATGCGTACAGAGCAAGCACGAATACAGAGAGAGCACAGACAATCAGACAGACAGAGAGAGACAGACAGACAGACAGACAGAGAGAGAGAGAGGGGAGAGAGAGGGGAAGAATTACCAGTGTTCAGTAACATGTCGCAGATTCAATTGTCTATAAACATTTCAAACGAATTCATCTCACTTCTGTGTACTTCTTGCAAATATCAAATGATCTGCATTAGTGAGTGAGCTAATAGATTTATAAAGTAAATCACATTTAAAATACTGTTTTAAAGTAGGCTGGCCACATACATGCCTACTCCCGAATAGGTGGAGAGAGCAGAGTAGGGGAAGAGGGGAAAGGGAAGAGGGGAAAGGGAAGAGGGTAGAACGCTTCGGGGCCAAAGAGCTGACTGAAACAGCCAAGCTAAAGTTCCAGCAAACCAGACAAAACCCAGGGAAGTCCTATGAGGACTAGGCTGACAGGGTTTCAATGCTTGCTGATTTTGTCCGGGACCTGCTTGTAAAATATACACAGAGCGAGGCCATCAGCAAATTTTGTACTGGTGGCCTGGACAAGGGGCCAGTCCATTTGGAAAGTGAGCTGTGGAAGAGGCCGTCCAGAATGCAATGTTTTTTTTTAGGGTCACAGAGGAAAAATCAAGAGCAACAGGTCAGAACAGATTTTTCCAAGCAGGATCTGAACAACTTTCTTAAACAGCTTTCAGAAAGCTGACCACTCATCTGCAGCTTGTGACCAAAGACAGTGCAAAGCAAACTCCTGACAACCCTGATTCCAGTGTGAGGCGCTTTTTCTTGCAAGCAGGTTAGGGCACAGGAAAAAAAGACTGCAGGCGGTACAGGACATGGCTGCATAACCAGTCTAGGGAACGAGATGGAAGGAAGGACGACAGCCCCAGCTCTTCAGTCAAGGTTCTAGTTCCTTCACACTCTGACAATATTGTGAGGACCATATTGCCTGGCAGGATTTCCAAGGTGCATCCCTCAATATGGTCCATGGCAGTGGGAGCCCCCGGAACTACTCTGCCACATATGCCTGGTGATTCAATGCTGACAAAAATTCATCAGCCCCAGGTGGATTGCATTCCTCAGGTAAATTCATTGGGATCAGCTCAAACAGGGCCTGAAGTTGTTTCGCATAGCTAGGGTCAGGGTCAGTTCTGAGATGCAAGTGGACAAGACCATAAGGGACAACAGATCAAGATGCCAGGGTAAGGATTTAGACAGGACTGGCAAATCAAGTTGTTTGGGGGGATCATCCTGAAAGGTTTCAGCCAAGGATACCCAGGACAGTGGGGAGTGGACATTTTAGCCGGCTTGATGAGGGTCCCAAGACAGGCCTTTTAAGATCCAGAGAAAGTGCTTTAATGGACAGGGAATCTTCTGACAAAGCGCCAGTTGTTGGACAGCGTACTCACGAGCTATGCTCCTCTGACATGGGCTGTCATCTTGATGGCCAAAGCACAGCTGGTAGGGAAAAGCTGGCAGTGTCAAAGGGCATGGAGTACTTCGGAAAACACGCAGGCTCAAGCCCCACTGCTGAGATCCAGGATGCCAGAGCTTCTCACTAGCACACGTCTTTACATCGCCACAGATCCGGGAATGCAAAGGAGGCCGGATCCACATGCTGGGGAACCCCAAAGAAGGGAAGGAAGCGTTTAATTCCTAGCTGTGTTGAAGCAAACAGGTATCTAAAGTTCATGCCTTCGTTCACCATCTGCGCGGCGTATTTGATGAAAGACTGCCACCTTCATCAGAGGTTGTTTTTTTACAGTGGTGGACACAGGCACTTAAATAGGCAATGGCTTGTCTACTGCGACCATGTGGAAACTGAAATAATCTGGTGGAATTCATCAACAAGCAGCACCGCACCATCACGGGCAATACAGTCATCACTGACTGCCAGAAGAAGGCCTTGAAGGCTTTTAGCCAACAAGTTGGAGAGCCGGTTTCCAGAAACATTTTCATCTGAAGTCTGTGCCAGCTCTCATTCAGTGGAAGGCACTACTGGCGCTGGTGGCCTGTATGAGCCCACAGAAGCAGCAATGCTGTCAGAAGAAGTACCCAGCACCAGTGGACATAAAATACCCTACGCCTTTTGCTTGCGACCCCAGTGCCTGAGACCGTGCGAGTGAGCAAGAGAAAAGCTAGTTCTGAACTGGGCTGTTGCCAAGCAATGACAGACTGTCCCACCACTACCGCCTGCCCTGAGGGTGGATAGCTGCTAGTGCCTACGCCGGGCATTTCCTTCACCATCCAGACCTGGCTAGTATCTAAGGCGCCTTCCTGGAAGAGGTCTATAGGTATAAGTTCCCCAGACGCCCTTCCAGTGCCTGCAAGTCGCATGGCCAAGACCAGACCAGCTGCTGAGGAATTTGGAGAGTGTCATCTTGATATTTTTTTGCTGACAACCCCAAATTTGGAGTGTCACACTAAGCGAGGCTCCCACAAGGATGAAACACCTCAGGTTCTGGAGCAGGGCATTTGGATATTTTTGAATGCGGTGGAGATTGATGAGGACAGGAACTTGAGGAAGTGTGTTTCCATCTCATTCCCAAGGATGCCAGGTGTGACGGAGGTTGAGGTAAACAGGGAGTCCATTTTCCCCTCACCCCTAGGGGCACTAGGCATGATGGAATTTGAGATGAATTGGAGTACGTTTCTTTTCTGCCTCATCCCTAAGGACGCCCAAGAAATCAGCCTAGCCATTCTCCCTCATCACCTGAGTGGTTTCCCTGAGTGGTCCAGCCTGTTCCCTGTGCGCTCTAAGGGGGCTACCCAGTTTATGGGACGTTTGACTGTTAACCAGATGGCCTAGGGAGTTGACACCAACGGCTGAGTGCCCTCCCATGGCTGTGCCCCAAGGGTTAAGCCACAAGGAGCTAGAGCATTTTTCCTGCGAGGAGGACAAATTGGTAGAAAGGTATCAAGACCAGTGATCTGGAGACAAAACCTGACTGTAGTCGGAACATCTGTGTCTGTGCTTGTTATTGATGGACCTGAACTCTCCGGTGAGGTGAAGGGTTTCTGTGTGAAAAGCTTTCATCATAAAAGTTTGGGGGAGTGTAGTGACGCGCAGATGCTGTGCATACAGGCGAGCTCAGCGGAAGTGCGCATCACTTGAGAAGTGTTCACTGATGGTCAGGTAAACAAGCAGACGAACTCCTGCAGTACGGCACGTGAGATCGAAGAGGACGGAGCTGCTAAATTCTCGTTAGTTCAGGAGCTTGGTCGCACTCAGGGTATTACTGATTGTAGTGACAGACCAGTGCTTGGGCCTCCAGTTTATTACAGGAGGCAGTTTGGCCTTGGCACTGCGACAGAACAGCTGTAGATGGTTACCATGGCAAAGACGGCTTTGACAGTAGCACTCTAGGCCCGAAGACTCATATAGGAGAAGGGGGGGGGGGGGGGGGGGGGGGGGGGGGGGGGGGGGAGACCTCAATTAGGACTTCGTATCTGACGCCACTGAAGGGCTTGCGAAGAATTCTGACCAAAAAGCCCAAGCTAGCGTCTGGACTGACCAGGTAAGAAGAGTGTGTGCTGTAATGTGCAAATGCTTAAGCACATGAATGAAGTGTAGGGCAAACACTTTCTCACTCAAAGATTCAATGAAAGTTTCAATCAAACAAAGTGGAAAGACAACACAAAGGAAATAAAATCTCAATCATAGATTTTACACATCAAACCATTCACATTCAAAAGTAAGAACGAATGTGAGCAGATGTTATTTAAAACAGTATCATAAACATGCGTGCAACTTTAACGCACAGGACTAGCAGAAACACTAGTCAGCGTGTAAACATAACCGGGTTTGTCCCTGACCTCAGCTGAACTCTCTCTAGGGTGTTCAGACACCAGGTTAGGATGAGAATCTGACATGGATGGTTCATTTTTGGCAACCGGATCAACCAGTCATAATTTTGAATTAGTGTCTTTCCCGCTTAGTGACCTTACCTCCAAAACATGCTCTGTGATGTCATAGAAACAACGGGATTCTGGCGCAATACCACAATCATTACAATGCCAACTGGACTTCCCACCCTCCCGTCTTTCCCACTCCACATCGGACAACAAATCATTTTGACAGCAATCGTTCACAGCACTGTGATTTTCAGTATTCTTACAATACACACATTCAGGCTTTTTTCACACAATCACATTCCTTCACATGGTCAGACTCATTCACACCATTTCCCTGTAATGCACGATACAAGTTTTCCGGACAGCCCTCCCCCATTTCATTTCCACCAGACTGGCACCATCAGCAGACAGACAGTACTCTTCCCCTCAATAATCAGGTGATCAACACCATAGACACTGACTGGCACCATCAGCAGACAGACAGTACTTTTCCCCTCAATAATCAGGTGATCAACACCATAGACACTGACTGGCACCATCAGCAGACAGACAGTGCCTTTCCCTCAATAATCAGGTGATCAACACCATACACACTGACTGGCACCATCAGCAGACAGACAGTACCTTTCCCCTCAATAATCAGGTGATCAACACCATAGACACTGACTGGCATCATCAGCAGACAGACAGTACCTTTCTCCTCAATAATCAGGTGATCAACACCATACACACTGACTGGCACCATCAGCAGACAGACAGTACTCTTCCCCTCAATAATCAGGTAATCAACACCATAGACACTGACTGGCACCATCAGCAGACAGAGTACCTTTCCCCTCAATAATCAGCTAATCAACACCATAGACACTGACTGGCACCATCAGCAGACAGAGAGTACCTTTCCCCCCTCAATAATCAGGTGATCAACACCATAGACACTCTCTTTCCTCTTGCTCTTTTTGTTGTCATGAAAAAACAGTCAACTTCCTCTTGACCTCGCACGCACGCACGAACGCACGCACGCACGCACGCACGCACGCACGCACGCACGCACGCACGCACGCACACACACACACACACACACACACACACACACGCACATACACTGGAAAGCCCTCGCCTATGAAAATTTTACTCGCCTTCAGTTTTGTCTTTTCCTTCAACATTCTCACTATACCCTTGTAAAATGTTAGTCTGGCAATCACTGGAAGATCAGGCTTCCTGCTAAGGTGGTGCACATGATGCGTCTTCACATTGTCAGAACGACTGAACTTATCAGAAAGAAGTGCTTTCAACTAACGCTAAAGGGTAGCACTGGTCTCCCCCTCTTCCTTCTTCACCCTGTATAAAATCAGTGTCATGCACCATGTGAGAAAAAAAAAGTTTGAACTCGCGTTGAAAACTTATCTTTACAGGGTGCTTGCTCCTCGTTGGTCGTTTTTTTTTTTTTTTTTTACAGTAGTAATTCGTGCTCTTGGAGAGAAAGAAAAAACGAGATTTCCTGGCACTTTTGTCGGAGACAGAAGACAAAGAAGAGAGAAAGAAAAGAAGAAAAAGCAAGCTTAAAAGAAAGAGTTTATGGTTGATTCTAGGGTGAGTATGGGATGTGTGGACATGTTTGGTCATTTCAGATACAAGCTTTAGTCGCAGTCTTGAATTCTAAATCGTTTTGACTGGGATCGGAATTATTTCCTAATTCTACCCCGTACACACATTCGATAGGAAAGATGTGTGCATCCTGTGATGTTCTTTCATTAACATGATGTCTTGGTTTTCTACGGCAAGCACCTTGTATCTGGAACCCTGACCGCCCCTTGTCAGCCCTTAATGTACTGTCCGCTGTCCAAGAACATTCTGATTCTCTTCTGAGCAAAAAAAAAATTAAAAATGACGGGAAGAACCCAGGGCGTTTTGGTGACTAAACGTTGGAGTTCGTGAACTCATAGTGATCTGTTTGTGTGGGCGGATTCAGCATCTGTGTGACCCAGAAAAAAAGTTAAATAAAAGTGTGCATCGAAAATATTGTTAGATGTTTTTCTTTTATTTGGTGGAATATTGTGGAATAAATTACATAATGGACAAAAACAACAGCAGAAATTAAATCCCCGCACGCCGAAAAAAGTTAGGCGCAAAAAGAAAGAAAGAAACATTTTTTCTTTTCGGGGAAGAAATTTAAAGTAGTATTCCGATTTGTTTTATTCAAAAGAAGGGAGTCAGATGTGTGGTAGTGTGCGGGGCGTACGACTGTCTTTGCATGTGAGTGTGTATGTAGAGACTGTTGTGTGACTTGTCAGGTAATTTCTCTTTGATCTCCCTTCCAGATCGTCCGTCTTTTTTCTCCAAGTTTGGAACACGAGCACACAAATCGTCCCTGTCATCTTTCAATGTCATGTGTTTTCTCTGCATAATGAGTCCACCTCCTGTCTCAACACCCCCCATCACCTCCTTAGAACACCAAACTTCTGCTTGATGGCTGCAATGTCAGACACAACCCCATCCAGCTGGGAAGTCATGGAGACGTCCATTCCGTTCAACCTCGTCATGAGATCAGCCAGGGTAGAGAGTAACAGTGGGGTTGTAGCAGGCGATTCAACGGGAGGTGTCGTATCGACTCTGCTACTTGTTGACGAGACAGTCCCTGCTTGTGCTCAGTCACGTCTGACTGAGACTCAGCCCCTGGGTTTGAGTGGTGGGTATCTCAGTGGGTCCGGGGTTCAGTTCGATGTCACCACATCAAATGATTAAACTCCAAAATGGGTAAGTCAGCACACACCCCATCAAAACGCCACTAGGCCTGTCCTTCAGCTGTGTGACTCACATCATCATCTTCCTGACTGACGCTTCTCTTTTGAGCCATAAAGCTCCAAAAGGGTCCACACACTACCTTGTATGACTCACATCATCTTCTTCCTGACTGACACTTCTCTCTGAGCTATAAAACTCAAAAGAAGTCCACCAACAAGCACCACAAATATGTGGGAAATCCAGGGAAGCTGACGGCAAAGCTTGTGGAATGCGACACTATGACAAAGTTGAAAAAAAAAAACCGTTCTGAGACATATAAACACTTGCACGAAATGCAGCACCGGATAAAACATGTCTCTTCACTATGACTGCTTGTCACACACATCTCCCTGAGAGAGAGAGAGAGAGAGAGAGAGAGAGAGAGAGAGAGAGAGAGAGAGAGAGAGACATGCACATATATGCGATACCCACATACATAACTCGACGAGGAGAGCAAGAATACAAAATCACGCGCGTGCGCACACACACACACACACACACACACACACACACACACACACACACACACACACACACACGCACACACACACACACACACACACACACACACACACACACACACACACACACACACACACACCTGTGGCTGGTTACTGGCCATGGTCCCGTCTGAAACCAACGTACTGGGCACAGTGTGATGACCAGAAGGACACTCGAGTCAGAACCTACAGTGAAAACAAATATGTATTATGAACCACACAGATGAAGTTTCTAAAAGTGGATACAAATGTGTTGTGGGAAAAATAGAAGAGGCTTCTAAAGTGGACATGCATAAGTATTATGTAACGAGAGATGGGATTTCCAAAGTGCATACATATGTTATGTGAGAGATAGATGTTTCTAAAGTCAGTACAGATATATACTATGTAACACATAGATTAGGTTTCTTTCTTAAGTAGATAAACCATGTATTATGTGATAGATGAGATACCAAGGTGAATGAAGTATGTACCCTGAGGTTTCTAAGCTGGATAAACTATGTATTATGTGATAGATGAGATGTCTAAGTATGTATCATGAGGTTTCTAAAGTGGGTAAAACTCGTTTCACATAGTATATAAATAAGGTTTCCAAAGTGCATACAATATGGATCATGAAACAGACAGATGAAATTTCGAAAGCATTTTATTTCAAAGTGAATTTGGCGTCTCTGAGGATGGGGTGTGTGTGTGTGTGTGTGTGTGTGTGTGTGTGTGTGTGTGTGTGTGTGTGTGTGTGTGTGTGTGTGTGTGCTTGCATGTACGAGTGCATGTGTGTGTGCGTGCGCGCGCGCGCGTGTGCGTATGTGTGTGTGTGTGTGTATGTGTGTGTTGCTGCTAGTGTGCAGGGCTATACAGTTAAAACCTCCCTGCATCCTGTATGCATATGAAGCACAGAACAATTTCAGAGGTAATCCCTGGACGCATTTAAATTGAAACGAGCAGGTCCAGGGAGGCATGGAATCTCCGCTAACGAATGTCCTGTATCATGTCTGCTGGAAGGAGGCAGCGGGAATGACTTGCTGTACACACTCTGCAGTGGCCGGCAGGGTTGTGGCCTTCATAACACACAGCAGGCCTTTAAGGCCACAGCTGCAGTGGACAGTTTGACCGTTGGATTCATTTTTCTGCTTTCTGGAGCACAGCATGGAATCCCTAAGTCAAACTGAAAGAAATGGTCCGAGCGAAGTTTAATCTTTGCCAATTCAAAAAAAAAAAAATTATGGAGATAGAACACCAAGGAGTGAAAACTGGCTAACACCACGATGGCACGCAGTTTGATACAGTGTGCTTTAGTAGGGAGTTTAGTCTTCTGCCTCTGTTTTCGGAAAGGTATGCCCCTGTGTGGCGGTGGAAAAGGATGACGTGTATAACCACATACACGACAACGGAGCAAAATCTACATAGTTGTGACGTTGCCTGCCTGAACAAAGAGAAGAAGCTAGCACATATAACTCCAAGGAATGCATTAAAAAAAAAAAAAGAATTGTTAGTGATTCTGCAAGACAATATAGACAAATAAATGACTAGACAAAACACGACGCGTTTCGACCCCATAGGTCTTCCTCAGATAAAACCAACAACATTCAGGACAATGAACACGGAGAACGAGCAATCACACGTCTTCTCATGTTCGGTTGAAGATGGGTGTTGAATGAAAACGAAGCCCTTGGGGAGAAGACACTGGGATTTTAAATGATAATGGCAATAATAATAAACAAATAGCAATCGTAATAAACGTAATATTCTCATCCCCAGCTGATGCATTTGTACCATAGTGTTCAAGTACTTCGGCTGTTCGGATGACCCCTGGAGTCGTTTAGCCAGGGTACGACAACAACAACAACAACTTAGTAATGATAGTGATATTGATAAAAATGTCTAAATAATAAAGGGGGGATTACTACCACTTTTTGGTACCACTATGACGACAGTGATTATATCATAATAGTGGCTATATACAGAAGGGGGAAAAAACACAAAAGACGCAGTGGTTGGCTTGTTTGTTGTTGTTGTTGTTGTTTATAGTAATAATAAAAATAATTCATTACAATTATGGTATTTATAATGCGCAAAATCTGATAAAAAATCAACTCTTAAGTGCAAGGGAAAAAAAATCTGCACACACACACACACACTCACGCAGTCACACCCACACACAACTGCACATGTTGGCTCTAAACAAAGGAATAGAAAGGAAAATCATGTACAAAATAAATATTAAACCATAAATATAATGCTCACACGCGCACACGCTGTGGGCCATGGGCTCTAAACACAACTAATTCAAAAAGAAGAAAAATTATGTACAAATATTGATGGATGCACAGCCCCCCCCCCCCCCCCCCACACCCACACACACACACACACCACACACACACACACACACACACACACACACATGCACGCACGCACGCACGCACGCACGCACGCACGCACGCACACACACACACACACACACACACACACACACACACACAAGGTGGGTGAGGGAATTTCAGATTTCACACACACACACACGCGCGCGCGCGCGCGCGCGCTCGCACGCACGCACGCACACACCAGGTTTATGAACAGCATATATTACACATGTCGTTCACACAAATACATTTTTGTTCTCGTGTCACGATTGAGATGTTATTTATTTTTTGAAAACGTTTGGACTGTATGTGCATTGTACGAAGACAACAAGTTATTTCCACAATCAGTCAACACAAAGAAGTAGATCACATTCTGAATGAGTTGTGCGAACAACAGCTAGGATGACTTAGACTGCTCTGGAAAAGATCATGCCTTACAACACCAGAATGAATTAGACAACATTTATTTAAAGTCATGCCTTACAACACCAGAATGAATTAGACAACATTTATTTAAAGTCATGCCTTACAACGCCAGAATGACTTAGACAACATTTATTTTAAAGTCATGCCTTACAATACCAGAATGAATTAGACAACATTTATTTAAAGTCATGCCTTACAACGCCAGAATGACTTAGACAACATTTATTTAAAGTCATGCCTTACAACACCAGCATGAATTAGACAACATTTATTTAAAGTCATGCCTTGCAACGACAGAATGAATTAGACAACATTTATTTAAAGTCATGCCTTACAACGCCAGAATGACTTAGACAACATTTATTTAAAGTCATGCCTTACAACACCAGCATGAATTAGACAACATTTATTTAAAGTCATGCCTTGCAAAGCCAGAATGAATTAGACAACATTTAATTAAAGTCATGCTTTACAACGCCAGAATGTATCAGACAACATTTATTTAAAGTCATGCCTTACAGCACCAGAATGAATTAGACAACATTTATTTAAAGTCATGCCTTACAGCACCAGAATGAATTAGACAACATTAATTAAAGTAATGCCCTACAACACCGTTACTAACGGCTGCAACGCCTGTAACGGTTTTTTCTTCTTCATGGATTCTCTCAGAAAGTGCATGGCCGATCTTTGAGAAAATTAGCAGGTATGTTTATTATGGGTCACGGATGATGCCCGATGTTTAATTTGCCGTTATAGCCGTTACTAACGGCTGTAACGGCTTTAACGGTTTTTCTTCTTTATGGAATATCTCCGAAAGTACTTGGCAGATCTTTGTGAAAATTAGCAGGTACGTTCACTACGGGTTACGGATGATGCCCGATGTTTTGGTTTACTGTTATAGCCGTTACTAACGGCTATAACGGCCCATAACAGTTTTTTTCTTCTTTATGGAATATCTCGGAAAGCACTTTGTCGATCTTTCCGAAAATTTGTAAGGTATGTTCATTATGGTCACACGGACGATACGCGATGATTTAGTTTACCGTTATAGCCATCACTAACGGCTATATAACGGCCCCAAACAGTTTTTTCTTCTTTATGGAATATCTCGGAAAGTACGTGGCCGATCTTTCTGAAAATTTGTAGGTATGTTCATTAGAGGCGACGGATGATGCCCGACATTTTAGTTTACCGTTATAGCAGTTACTAACGGCTGTAATGGCCCATAACGGTTTTTTTTTTTTTTTGTATGAAATGTCTCAGAAAGTACTAGGCCGATCTTTGTGAAAATTAGCAGGTATGTTCATTATGGGTCACGGATCATGCCCGACGTTTTAGTTTACCGTTATGGCTGTTACTAACGGCTATAACAACCCATAACGGTTTTTCTTCTGTATGGAATATCTCAGAAAGTACTTGGCCGATCTTTCTGAAAATGTGTAGGTATTATGGGTCACGGATGATGTCCGATGTTTTATTTTACCGTTATAGCCATTACTAACGCTATAACGGCCCATAACGGTTTTCCTTCTTCATGGAATATATCAGAAAGTACGTGGCCGATATTTCTGAAAATTTGTAGGTATGTTCATTATGGGTCACGGATGATGCCTGATGTTCAAGTTTACTGTTATAGCCATTACTAACAGCCCATAATGGTTTTCTTCTTTATGGAAAATCTCAGAAAGTTCTTGGCGGATCTTTCTGAAAAGTTGTCAGTATGTTCATGATAAGTCACAGATGATGGCCAATGTTTACCAGAAAAGCCATTACTAACGGTTAGACCAGCCCAAGACGGTTTTTGTCTTTATGGAATATATCACGCATATTCAGGATATACTGGGAATACGTTTATATGCTTTGCATCTTGTTTTCCTTTGTTGTTGTTGTTGTTGTTTTTTTTATAAATTAAATAATCAGAGTTGTTGTTGTGAGTTTTTACCAACCTCAAGGCTCAAGCAAATCCTTGGACGGTCAGTCCTGTAACCCGGAAGAACGTCTGTATTATCTGCACACCAGATAAAATCACCAGAGAAAAAATGGAACAATTACGTCTATTATCTGCACACCTGATAAAATAACCAGAGAGAAGAGGGGGAAAAATCAAGTCCATTTTGCTTTAGCAGATTGTGTTTTTCTTTTAAGGTGTAGCGCTAAGCTTGAAATTTTTCATTTCGCTAGACGTCTTTCAAACTAAGCAGTACATTGAACACTGGAGGCAAGTTTGTTATTAAATCAAACATTATACCTTTCTGTCTGTCTGTCTGTCTCTCTCTCTGTATGTATATATATTTCATATATATATATATATATATATATACATATATATATATATATATATATATGATTGCTTCATATTGTATTGCCATTATAATTAAAGTTGTATACCTTTCTATCATCCGCAAGGATGAAACAAGTTTTAAGGCAAACCGTTACATTGGAGAAAATGCAAGGACCATTTGCAACTGGATTCAGTAATTGATGCTCAAAATCACTTACGCTTTGATTTGCTTTTTAGATTGAAAACAGCGCTTGCTGGGATCTGTGGAAACGCCGTAAGGTATACTAATACATTTCACACACACACACACACACACACACACACACACACACACACACACACACACGATAAAGTTGATGGTAATGTTTAATGGACATGTATCAGAATGGTTGACTCAAGATCGGGGGGGGGGGGGGGGGGGGGGGGGGCGCAGAGAGGGGAACTAAATCTCCTCTTACTTATTCATCATGTGTGCTGAGATACTGTCAACAACGATCCGTAAAATCAAAGACATACAACGAATCATTATCAGTGAAGCAGACCATGAAAATTCTTATTGACGTTTGATTGATGAAGACTGGAGAGAAAAGAAATGCCTTTCAAACACAGGAATGCTTGGACCGTTTTCTGGTTTACTCGTTCGTTAATGTACACGTTTCTCTGGGCGGTTCGCTGACATTTATTTAAGATTCGTTAATGTAGATAAAACCCGAGCAAGTTAGCTGGATTCCATGAATTCACCAAAACGTACTCACCATGCTTGAGAATAAAGTGGGACCCTGACAGATTGAAGGTACCCAGCACTTGGCCAACATGTGAGGTAAACCATTGCCAGACAGTGAATTGAACGACATAAAGAAGACTTGAGAGCATTATATAAGTTTGGTTGAACAGAATATTACCTTGCCGGTGAGGGTCGTTGTTCGGAATTCGTGGATTCTTTCAAAGCTGATTCACCAATGGATTCAACTGCGTGATTTCTGATGATTCTACGGCAGATCTCCTGAAAGCAAGTGCGTTTTGGATTTGTGCAGAACAAACAAACAAACAAACAAAAATTGACAGAGTTAGTAGGAAGACGTTGGTTAAATGTGCAAAAGATATCGCTTTAAATGTTCCAAAATTAACACATGCTTGATCATGCTATAATTAGCTATAAATACATAGATAAGACAAGCGTATTAGTCTGAGCATAAAGGGGAAAAGCTTCTTCACATAGTTTAACATTTTTTGTGTTTAATAAACTTGGACTATCCTATGCAATTCAAACAAGATGAATGACCCATCTGGGACACACATTTTCAATACACATCACCTTTGTTGAGGACAAAGTGCCATCAAAAAACAAGCAAAGATCTACTGGCTGAAACGTTTCTGTACAGTGAACGCATATGAATCATACATAACGAAGGCGAACGTAACGCAGCATGACGGAGTGGAAAAAGAGTTTCTGAAAGCTGATGTGTTCAGGAGAATTTTGTGTGGTACACAGAAGTAGGAGGTTAGTTCCAATGTGCGCCTTTGCTTCGGCAGCAAAGTCTTGAAAGAAAATGCATTTCCATTCTATACTTGCCAACGTCCACAAAACATCGTTTCAGTATCAGTGTGCAATACTTTATCATCCCTGTTCAGAAATGACAACCAAGGCCCAAGACGTTTAAATAAAATGTTTGAATTCTCGATTTCTTCATTACACTCAGAATTTTTGGAATACTCTTTAATCAGGGAAAAGGAAAAAAAAAACATTCATGAGAGTTGGCAGCTACCTAACATGTTTGAGGGATATGTTGGTCTGAAGAAACTAAGATTGCATGTCTGTGAAATATACTGGTTTCATATGACTCTCTCGTCACGTTAACTGATTACATCTTGATTCAGGAACTCAGAATGGCATTGATACCTTGACAATTTTTTTTCTAGTGCTGAGGTATGATGACAAACTGTGACCATAAAACATGAACTTCGAGCAGCCATTTTAAATAAATGAAAAGTAAAAGAAACCTACCAATTTTGTCTCTGAATAAAACAAACCTAACGCTGTGTAGATCTGTGGAAGTCACAGAACAGGCGATGGCTGCACGCCTGCTGGTAATGACAGTCACCCAATGCCGGGCCCTAGGTCTGTCCGCCGGCTGGTTGAAGAGTTGCACGTGGTGACGGTCAGACCCCACTGGCAGGCCCCAGGTCTGCCTGCTGGTTATATAAGCAGCTTGCAAGGTGTGACGTCAACGCCACATCACCCTATCTTCAGCTATTGATGCCCTGGCCAGGCTATGCGTAGGCATATACAGTCAGTCATCACATACATGTCCTGCACGCGTAAACCGTAGCTCCTCCCATCTCATGCTGACTGACTGACTGAAACCAATTTATTGTCAGATTAACTCAAAGTTGTACTGACAAACATCCCATCTCATGCACACACACACACACACACACACACACACACACACACACACCACTCAGGCTATATTAAGATACTCCTTCATTTCTCTCCTGGGCAATAGATTTTATGCGCAGTGAATTTGCTGAGGGTGGGGGTGGGGATGGGGGAGGGGCGGGGCTGAGGCTGTGCAAGGTCACTAGTTCATTTTGCCCTCGGCAACAGACACTGTGGCAGCGAGTTGGGGGGAGTGAGGCTGTGTTAGCCATTTTTCCCCTGGACATATATGTGTGGGCAGTGAGTTGGGGGACTGAGGCTGTGTTAGGTCCCCTATCCATTTCTCCCCCTGGACAATAAATGTGTGGGCAGTGAGTTGGGGGTGAGGTGTGTTAGGTCCCCTATGGGATGTGTGGGCAGTGAGGGGGAGTGAGGCGTGTTAGATCCCCTATCCATTTCTCCCCTGGACAATAGGTGTGGGCAGTGAGTTGGGGGAGTGAGGCTGTGTTAGGTCCCCTATCCATTTTTCCCCTGGACAATAAATGTGTGGGCAGTAAGTTGGGGGAGTGAGGCTGTGTTAGATCCCCTATCCATTTTTCCCCTGGACAATAGATGTGTGGGCAGTGAGTTGGGACAATAGGAGTGAGGCTGTGTTAGGTCCCCTATCCATTTCTCCCTGGACAATAGATGTGTGGGCAGTGAGTTGGGGGAGGAGTGCGGCTGTGTTAGGTCCCCTATCCATTTCTCCCCTGGACAATAGATGTGTGGGCAGTGAGTTGGGGGAGTGAGGCTGTGTTAGATCCCCTATCCATTTTTCCCCTGGACAATAGATGTGTGGGCAGTGAGTTGGGGGTGAGGCTGTGTTAGGTCCCCTATCCCATTTTTCCCCTGGACAATAAATGTGTGGGCAGTCCCCGGAGAGTTGGGAGTTGGGGGAGTGAGGCTGTGTTAGGTCCCCTATCCATTTTCCCCTGGACAATAGATGTGTGGGCAGTGAGTTGGGGGAGTGAGGCTGTGTTAGGTCCCCTATCCATTTTTCCCCTGGACAATAAATGTGTGGGCAGTGAGTTGGGGGAGTGAGGCTGTGTTAGGTCCCCTATCCATTTCTCCCCTGGACAATACATGTGGGGGCAGTGAGTTGGGGGAGTGTTAGGTCCCCTATCCATTTTTCCCCCCTGGAAATAGTGTGTGGGCTAGTTGGGGGAGTGAGGCTGTCAGGTCCCCTATCCATTTCTCCCCTGGACAATACAATCGTGGGCAGTGAGTGGGGACAGTGAAGGACAATAGTGTGTGGGCAGTGAGTAAGTTTAGGTCTCAATCCATTTCACACAGACAATCAGTAGTGGGGACAGTGAGGTGCATTAAGTTCTCAATCCATTTCACTCAGACAATCAGTAGTGTGGACAGAGGGGTTGTGTTAA
>JADBJO010003621.1:37383-49794 GCA_016801955.1 Conus betulinus | reverse complement strand
ACAGCTAATCGGCACTTCAGACAATGTAGTGATCAACTGTTCCTTCAGGGCCCTATGGCTGTACTTCCTAATCGTTCCCCTTCACACTCCTCTGCCTCTTCCCCTCCTCTCCATCATCCAATTTCCTAGTCATCAGTCGCCTCTTCATCCCCAACTTCCCCTCCCTCTCTCTCGCCTTCTCTGCCCAAAACAGCAGCAACACTCTGATGATTCCATTTTTACCTTGATACTGCACTCAGGCTTTCTCTCTCTCTCTCTCTCTCTCTCTCTCTCTCTCTCTCTCTCTCTCTCTCTCTCTGCGTGTGCATGTGTGTGCCTGTGTGCATGCTTTCATGCGTGTGTGTGTGTGAGCGTGTGTGTGTGCGTGTGAGCGTGCATCTGTGTGTGTTTGTGTGTGTGTTGTTGTTGTTGTTGTTGTTGTTGTTTTGTTTTACGTCTTTCCACATTACGTGATATTAGACGAAAAAGAAATTGGGGCTGGGAAAAAAAAGGTTTACACACAACGTGTCAAAATAACTTATCTACAACTATAACACAAAGAGACTTAGAAAATAAACTTAGTCAAATATATATATATATATATATATATATATATATATATATATATATATATATATATATATATATATATATCTGCTGTCTGTCTCATCTCACCACTGACTGTTATCTGTCATAAATATTTGCCAATTGGACTTTTAGCTAAGTGCAAAAAGAACATGTTTCACTTGCTGACAGCAAAACATTTTGAGTATGCTGTACAGACATATTTGGAATGAATTGTTTCATTAAGTTACACAAAAGAATGTGATCAATTGATATACTATGACCACATATACAATGTATATTTTTGACATACTGTTTTAAAACAATCCAATTTCCATCTACTGATCAAGGAACTTATCTGTCGTCTACGATAAATGTTTTGATCGTACTTACTTAACTTTTCATGAATATTTTTTTCATTTCATCGTATAAATCAAAACACCCAGTTTCTCTTTCCATCGAATGAAAATTACAGAATTGTACTTTTTCAGCCAAAGTATAACACTCTTGCACTGACATAGAGAAGTTTAAAAAATGTGAATCTGATGATCGTTTTGCTCCTGTCTTTGCTAGAACATCAAGCTTTTCATTATAATGTAACCCACAGTGGGAGGGCACCCAAAGAAATGTTATTTCAGTGTCTCTGATTGAGAGGAAATGTATTAAATTATTTATTTCAGTGATCATCTCAGGTCGAACTTTTAATCTAAAATTCTTCATTGCAGTAAGACCTGACTTGGAATCCACACATAAAACAACTTTAAATAAATTTTGAGGGTAATCATCAACAAACTTTAAAGCCATAATTATATAGCCGTTAACTCAGCAGTGAATATAGATTATTTTTTCCGAGATGATAAGACTTTACTTTGTTAAGGCCTGGGATAATGTATGCTGCACTTGCATGTTCATTGATTAATGATCCATCAGTGTATGTCTTAAAATGGTTGGAATAGTGATCATGCAAATGCATTTTGTAATGGATAATAACAAATTAGTGTTTTCAGCCTTTGTTCAATTTGTATGCTCAATATGGTGCATGCAAGATTCCTATATTCTTCCAGTGGTAATATCCCAGCAACACTGTATGCTTTTCTACAAGAGGCATGGAGTGAAAGTCCCATGGTTATCTTATATGCTTTTGGATCAATACTTTGAAGTTTTTTTCCAGTAAGTATTTGGGTGCACTGAAGAACACCTCTTGCGCATACGTTAATTTTGATCTAACCAGTGCAGTAGAAAGGTGCAAAAGAGTAACTGTGTCCTGAGCCCAAGTATGCTTACTAATAATCTTTAATAGATTTAAAGTTTTTCGAGTTTTTGTCAGAATAAGGTGCAAAAGAGTAACTGTGTCCTGAGCCCAAGTATGCTTACTAATAATCTTTAATAGATTTAAGTTTTTTCGAGTTTTTGTCAGAATATACTCGATATGAAAATTCCATGATAACTTCGATGTTAAGTTTACTCCAAGGAATTTCACTATTTTTGTATATTTGATGGGTATGCCATTGACTTGAAATAAAGGCATATTAACTGGATTAGATCCAATATTAAATAACATCATGTGTGTTTTTTTTCAGTTGATATTCACAAACCATTTTCAGTCATGTAAGAAGAAAAGGTATCTAATTCTTTTTTTATAACTTTTTAATATAGTTTTGTGATCTGACAGGTGTACATTTTTTTAATGTCACTTTCATCCATATGCATATGTCATCTGCATTTTGGGCTAATTCTATATTTTTAGCACTTTTTGTGGGTAGATCGTACATCAGAATATTAAAAAAAAGTAAAGGGGCAATAGCAGACCCCTGCAGAATGCCCATGTGTAATTTTCTTCTGGTAGAATAGGTGTTCCCTACCTTCTTTCTAATATATCTATTTTCTAAGAAGTCTTTAAGAAAATCATAAATGTTTCCTGATAATCCAATCTCTTTAAGTTTATAAAGCAAACGAGAGTGCAACACTTGATTATAAGCTTTAGTGACATCACAAAATGTTGCTGGTAAACATTTTCTCCTGGAAACTGATGTTTAATTTGAGTGGTAGCTTTGACCAAGTGTTCAATAGCACTTCTATCTTTTCGAAAACCTGCTTGGTTTGTTGGGATAACTTTGTTCTTTTCACAAAAGTGGTTTAGTCTATTTAAAACAATTGTTTCATAAAGTTTACAGACATGAGAAGTTAATGAAATAGATCTGTAACTATCTATACTTTCTTTCGGTTTACCTTCCTTGTGAATCGGTACTGTTACTGATTCTTTCCATATTTGTGGCAAATCCCCTTGTTTGTTTGTTTGGGAGAGAATCTGTGGCATGTTTGACCTCTTTTAATGTAACTGGGGCGTTGATGTCGTTTGTGTCATTATCAGATACATCATTAAAGACATGAGTTAATTCTTTATCCTCTCTGAATTTTCTTTGGTTTTCAGACAACCCATCTAACCTGCTTACTTTAGCAAACTGGTCGACAAAAGCTTCTGCTTTGTCTGTGGATGATCGTAACTTATTATCAAGAATGATAGGATAATGTGGGAGTTTGATTCCATTTTGTATCATTCTTATCTCTTTCCATACTATTCTACTATCTTTAGGATCGAATGTGTTTTCTTTTGCAAAAATTATCCCAATAATTCTTTTTGGCTTATTCCATAACTCAATTACTATGTATATTTGAGTGTTTCATTTCCTTAAATTTTTCATCTACCATTTTCTTATCTTGACTTTTTTCTCGGTGTGCACGTATTCCTTGAATAACGTTTTTTTTTTTTTCACATTAACAGCCTTATTGCAATCTTCAGTCCACCAAACATTACCAAGATGTTTACCCCCTTTAGATCCCTGTGTGTGTGTGTGTGTGTGTGTGTGTGCGTGTGCGTGTGTGCATGCATGCGTGCGTGCGTGCGTGCGTGCGTGTGTGTGTGTGTGTGTGTGTGTGTGTGTGTGTGTGTGTGTGTGTGTGTGTATGCGTGTGTGTGTGTGTGTGTGTGTGTGTGTGTGTGTGTGTGTGTGTGTGCGCTTGCGTGTCCTACAAACGTTAGTTGACAAGAGAAATACGTTCATGATTTATCGCTGTTTTAGTAGTACAAATTGTTTCCTTAATTTAAAAAGTGTCATAGTAAATCAACCATATGATATTTTTCGTTCAAATATCTCTTTTGCACCCGCATGTATTTGAAAGCCAGTGTTGGTGACAAAATCGAAGCTGCAGCCATAAATTTATAAACGACAGGAAACCAGAGAGAGAGAGAGAGAGAGAGAGAGAGAGAGAGAGAGAGAGAGAGAGAGAGAGAGAAGTCAGAAGTTCATTTTTTTAAAAAGTAATAACTCGTCATTTTTGTCATCTCCCACTCCATTGGAAACGCGCGCGCACACACACACACACACACACACACACACACACACACACACACACACACACACACACACACACACACACACACACACACACACACACACACACACACACACACACACACACACACACACACACACACACACGCACACGCACACGCACACACACACGCACGCACGCACGCACGCACGCACGCACACACACACACACACACACACTCCTCACTCACTCACTCACTCAGCACACATTTCTTTAAGTTGTAACGATGAATATTGTCTGTATGATGATATTCGCCGTATGTTTGTAACTGCTAGTGGAGTTGGGTGAGGATGATAACAGTGATGCCACTAGCAAGAAATAAACTACAGTATTCTAAGAGAAACATTTGACTATTCAGTAAGGGTTGCGAGTGTCGTTAACTGGTATCACTTGCGTGGAAACAATGTACACATCTGTAATTGTTGATCATTTAAGCGAATACTGCAAAAGACTTCAATGGGACTTCGACGGGACAGTGTAGTCCATACCAAAGCATCTATAAAACAGCTGAAGGTCTTGTTTGAAGTTGTGCAGTGTACTGCAGAATAGTAGGTCTAAGGGAAGGGATTTTCAAACGGAGGAAGGCAAAACTACTATTTTTTTTAATATGTCGATCCGAGTACGTGGTAGAATATAATAGTTAGAACCATATGGACACGAGACCTTTATCAGTAAATCTTTGAAGTTTTGTGGGAACAGATAATTGTACACTTTAAACATACGTACATATTTGTTGAAATCGAGTTGTGTTTGCAGGGTCAGTATGTTTACTTTAGCCTGCTTTTCTGAGGTTGATAAGGTAAAGAATGGCAGATTTATGTTTACAGCTTTTCTGTACATTGAATTTAGTTTTTGTCTATGGTGTGACTCTTTGCTGCACAATCCCAGACTACAGATGCACAGTTGATGTGAATGAGAGCACGAACACACCACCATCCATTTTCCCCAACAACTGATTCAATATGGGACTGCTGCTTCAGTTTCTCGTCCTCATTATTCTTGTGACTCGGCATTCTTGTTTGTTTGTCTGTCTGTCTGTCTGTCTGTCTGGGTGTGTGTGTGTGTGTGTGTCTCTCTCTCTCTCAATCTCTGTCTGTCTCTCTGTCTGTCTGTCTCTCTCTCTCTCTCTCTCTCTCTCTCTCTCTCTCTCTCTCTCTCTCTCTCTCTCTCTCTCTCTCTTGTCATGACTTTGGGTAAGAAGCATGGCACGAAAACGAGACCATACGTTAACAGTGTTTGATCCCCCAATTCTTCCTTGTCGTTGATTTGAGGCACATGATTAATGATAGAAGCTCACAGTTTTGTAGGGCGGCCGTGTTCCCAATATATACGGCAGACCAGGAGTTTTTTTTTTTTTTTTTTGTTTTTTTTGTGGCATCAGTTATCGGATCAATGGAGCACCTAAGGCGGTACTTTTTTTTTTTTCCTACGGCCGAAATCCGCCTCTTCATTTTTTGGTGCTTCACATTGTCCTCTTCATCTGCCAAAAAAGAAAACAAAAAGTGAAAAAAAAATCAAAACCAGTTTTCCACTACTTTTTTTTTTTTTTCCTCCAACCAGTCTCTTACGCACCATGCAATGTCTGTATGTTCTCTCAAATGGACATATTTTTGCTGATTTAAGTGTATTGGCGTTTGATACAATGTGTCTGGGTTTGTTAATGTTCTAATGTGTGGTGTATTGGCACTTTCACTCTGATGATATGCTGCTTATGTAAACAGAACAACATACATGAAACAAAAAACAAACAAAAAAAACAAAAAAAAAACGAAACAAACAACAAAAAAAACCCTGCATTAGTTTCTTTTCTTTCAATTTTGCCACACAGAGAGAGAGAGAGAGAGAGAGAGAGAGAGAGAGAGAGAGAGAGAGACAGACAGACAGACAGACAGACAGACACAACACAAAAGACCAAGAAATGCTAATAGAAGCTTCGGAAATGTACATCAAACGTTCAGAAGACTGGCGGATGAGGAATGTGGCTGGGATTATAAGAAAAAAAAACAAGTTTTTCAGCACCCGTCGCTGTGACTCCCGAACCTGTAAACACTGGCAGACCAGGAGTTGCCAGACAGGAAATTAGGGCGCTTGGTTTGGGCCGAGTTGATTGTTTATTTCAACCTTGAGGCTGTGAAAGGAAAACCGAGTTTCCCGTGCTGTCAGGAAGTGGTTGGTTTTGATGTAGCCAGGGATTCTGTTTGTTAGAATATTGATTCCATATGCGTAAGTTGCGAACGAGGTAATATCCATTACATAAAAAGAGAAAAAAATGGAATGGTGCAATAAGAAATAGATAAATAAATAACTAACATAGTAATAATAATGATAATAATAATAATAATAATGGTGATGATAATAATGATAATAAGAAGAAGAAGAATGATAACAATAATAATAGTGTGATGATGATAATTATGATAATGATATAATAGTATTAATGATGATAATAGTAATAGTAATAATATTGATGATAATAATACTGCTAGTACTACTAGAAGCAGTGGGCAGGTCTTAAGACCTGCATGGGTAGATAGGCAACCCCACCTTCTATGAGTCTCTCCCAACCATAGGTAAACGGGTCATGCTGACTTGCAGGCTGCCTTGGGAAAGGCGAAGGCTGCGGGAGTAAACCCCTAATGAAAAATCAGGAGTGGAGCCCCTAAGACGGCTTGGTGGTGAACTCAATCATCACTCCAGCAGCTCCTTCAGTCCAGTCATGACCAAGATGTTATGCCCAGCATCCCTCCTGGCAACAGTGGCTCAGACCGAAAAGGGGGTCATGATGCTTGGGCAACCCACGGCCTCCATATACTCTTTGCCCAGGATTCATTGACTCCACCTCTCCTTTCTGCTTTCCCAAGTCCTGGGGCGACAGGCGAGTGGCGACGTGGCAGGTGGGAGATGGCACTGGGGACCTGCTAGTCACGGACCTGCACTCAGGCAGTCAGGGCAGGATGGTCGTGACTCTACTCACTGGGGCAAGAGTAGGTTTTGGCAACCACCTTGGCGTCGGAGCAGCCCTATTCAGGGATAGCACTGTTGCCTCCCCATAGGGAGGGGCCTAGAAAAGGTGGCCTAAAGAAAGCTTGCCTCAACCCATCCTGTCAGCATACTGCAGCTGACTGGACATCTAACAACGCGGTCGAATTCATCCAAACATATCATCCACAAAGAACGCGCGCACTTTATGTGTTGGAGCCTGGAACATCTGGACTCTAAAGGACAACAGGAAGAGCGACTGACCAGAGTGTCGAGCAGCACTTGTGGGCACAAAACTAAAACGTTACAAAGTTGATGTTGCTGCACTTAGCGAGACGCGCAGAAAAAAAAAAAGAGCTGGATACACCTTCTGCTCGACAGGAAGACCCCTGGAGGATAACAAAAATCAGGAGTGGGCTTTGCCATCCGCACCTCGCTGGACAAAGAACCTAGAGTCTCTCCCAAAGCGAATTGGTAATCGACTGTGAGATTGCCTCTCCAAGGAAAGCAGCACCTGACACTCATCAGTGTGTACACCCCCACCATGACCTACACCCAAGAACAGAAGAAACTGTGCTACCAGAGCCTCTCAAGCTTGCTACACAGTATCCCAAAGGATGACAAACTTTTACTTTTTGGGGACTTCAATGCTCGTATGGGCAGGGACTCCCAGTCTTGGCCGAATACCATCGGATCGCATGGAGCGGGACAGGAAAACTCAAATGGCCAGCTGCTTCTTACACTCTGCGCTGAGTTTGGTTTGACTATCACCAACACTCTGTTCCAGCTGCTGGATATCCACAAGGTCACCTGGATGCACCCTGGCTCCAGACACTGGCACTTGATCGACTATATTATCACTAGGCGGCGGCGTGACATCCAGGATGTCCACATCACACGAAAAATGAAGGGGGCGACCTGCTGGACTGACCACCTGCTGCTGAGGTGCAAGCTCTTCTCCATCGCTAGCACCCACAGACGCCAGAAAGCCAACATCAAGAAGAAGCTGGATGTCCAGAAACTGAATGACCCAGTGACAAGGGAAACCTCTGTGATCGACCTTGCGAACCAGCTCAGTAGTTTACCAGATAAAGCTGACTTAGAAAAGGCCTGTGTAAACATCAGAAACGCAGTCTACGACTCTGGGTTCGACAGCAACAACATGGAGATCAGCAGACTGCTACAGCAGAAGCACAAAGCCTACATAAGTTGGCTCAGCGACAAGGGATCAACAGCCAAACATGATCATCTCAATCATCTCAGAGGCAAGGTCCAGGCTGAAGCGACACAGGTAAAGGCAAATGGTGGAAAGAAAAGGCTGCAGAGTTACAACAGTACAGTATGCTGATGAGCACAACTCCAGGAAGTTCTTTGCAGGCCTGAAGACTGTGTATGGACCCTCCTCCAACGCCATGGCGCCTGTATGGACAGCTGATTGCACTCTGCTTACTGAGAAGAGTGACATTGTACAGTGGTGGTGTGACCACTTCAGCCAGCTTCTGAATGGACCATCGCAGATCGATCACCAGGCGATCTGAGACATGCCCCAACATTCAGTTTTGACATCGCTTGACGACCCACCGACTAAGGAAGAAATCCAGAAGGCGATCAAGCAGCTCCAAATCAGAAAGGCACTGGGCCCTGATATCATCAAGGTTGGTGGAGAGGCCATGGTCAACAAGCTAACTGAGCTTATGCAGCAGTTCTGGGGTGAAGGAACTGTACCACAAGACTTTAAGGATGCCAACTTCATCCACCTGTTCAAGAACAAGATCGACAGAGCATCATGCGACAACCACAGAGGCATCTCACGATTGAGCATAGCAGGAAAGATTATGGCCTGTGTCACCCTGAATCGCATCATACACCACTTGCTGGATGATGTCGTCTCTAAGAGCCAGTGTGGCTTCAGAAGCAACAGGGGGACAATCGACATAATCTTTGCTGTTCACAAGCTGCAAGAAAAGTGCGTGCGGGGAACAGAATCAGAACCTCTATATCCTCTTTGTGGACCTAACAAAGGCTTTCAATACCGTCAGTCGCGAGGGTCTGTGGGCTGTACTGTCCAAACTTGGTTGCCCACTGAAGTTTGTCAAGATCATACGATCCTTCCATGACAGCATGATGGTCGCATAATGGAAAACGGCACTGTGTCTTATCCCTTCCTCATGTCCAACGGAGTGAAGCAAGGATGTGTCCTGGCACCAAACGTGTTCATCCTCATGTTCGCTACAGTGCTGTTTTCTGCCCTCTCCAGTACCAACGCGGGGATCACTGTCTGCTACAGATGTGATGGCCGCTTCTTCAACTCAAGTTCTTGAGGCCCTTGTGAGAGACTTCCTGTTTTCCGATGGCTGTGCACTCGCAGCACTCAACGAACCAGACATGCAAGAGTTTGCCAGTTGCCTGTCTGCAGCAGTGAAGGCCTTTGGCTTGACAATTAGCCTGCGGAAGACAGAAGTGATGCTCCAACCAGCACCCGGCCTCTCTCCTCCAGAACCAAAGATCGTGATTGAGGACACGACCCTAAACAATGTTGACAGCTTCACCTACTTGGGGAGCTGTTTGTCTTCAACGTGTGGCATGGATGAAGAAGTATCGAATAGACTGGCAAAAGCAGGAGATTCCTTCGGCAGGCTTTGGAACAGAGTGTGGGCAGAGCGTGGAAAGTACCATGCTGGCAGTCTACAGAGCAGTCGTTGTCACCTCGCTGCTCTACGGCTGTGAGACCTGGACACTGTACAGAAAACAACTGAAGACTCTGAATCAGTTCCACCTCTGCTGCCTGTGTAAGATCATGGGCATCTCCTGTGGGGATAGGATTTTCAACAAAGAAGTGCTACGCAGAGCAAAGATGCCTGGCATCGAGGCGCTGATCATGAAAGTGCAGTTGAGGTGGGTTGGGCATGTGGTACGAATGGACGACACGCGACTTCCAGAAATGGTCTTCTCCTCTGAGCTGGCAGCTGGAACAAGGAACACTGGGCGGCTACTCAAACGCTTTAAGGACTCAAAGTATCACTGGCAGCCTGTGGCATCTCGCTTCAGGGCTGGAAAACATTTGCCACAGACCACAGTGCCTGGTGACTTACTGCCCACAAAAGAGAGTAAATAGCTTCGAAAAGAAGCGTTTGCAGCAATTGGACCAGAAGCGCTAAGCCCACAAAGAGAGGAGACCTGACCCAATGACAGCTGTCGCATGCCCAGAGTGCGGACGTATATGTGTGTCCAGTTCTGGCTTGTGAACACACATGCGGAGTCACTGACGTCTTCGTCGACCACGACGGACATCCATGATAATGATGATACCACTACTACTACTACTACTAATGATGATGATGATGATGATAAAACGACATCGCGTAATGAGAAGCATTTTGTGAAAATGCCTAATTGGCTTTAGAAATATAATAGAAACCGTTTTTTTTTTTTTTTTTAAATTAATCTTTTTGTAAAGATTTCACCTTGTATCCCCAACTGTGGGTAGGAATGTGCTGGAAGCAGAGAAGGCTATCAGTTCTCGAGCGTATGCATGACTTTATGTCTTGTGTGGAATGTCTGTTAAAAACCTTTATTCAATCTTACATGTTCCAAAGCTGACGTTAGGACTTGGAGTTCTTTCCAGACAACCTCAGCGTCCAACCATTGGAGTCAACTACCACCCTCCTGAAAACTAATTTCCTGTTGGAAATTTTTTTTTTTTTTTTACTTAGGAAACTTTTTTCCAGGCAACTTTTAGTATTTGAGAATTAGAAAGGAGAAATGTAGTGGTGATGTATTGTTGATCAAAAAGAAAGAAAACGAGCTGCCTCTATGGTGTCATGCAGCTACGAACAAAGATGATGAAAAAGGGATCAGAACATGTACAGAGGAAAAAAAGCTACTTTGTGTATGTTTCATACAGTATGAATTGTTTTGTTGCGTTCGGTAAAGGGAGCTAAAAAAGGACAATTTTTGTTTCCCCAGTCTGTCCTTTGGATCAATGGGGTAGATGTGCGCGTATAGAGTAAACATGCTGTGTGTGTGATTGAGTGTTTGCAAATGCGGTGTGTGACATTCCGAATCGGCATTCTGTGCTGTCTCCCTGTCTGTCTGTCAGTCTGTCTGTCTGTCTGCCTCTCTCTCTCTCTCTCTCTCTCTCTCTCTCTCTCTGAATTCTGCATTCTCTCTCTCTCTCTCTCTCTCTCTCTCTCTCTCTCTCTCTCTCTCTCTCTCTCTCTCTCTCTCTCTCTCTCATGCATTATGACACGAGAAATCCCTCATTTTTTTTTTTCTCCCCACCCAACTCCCTCCCTCTGGATCATTTTGTTTTTGGGAAACAAGAATGCTTATTTTACTCAAGTACTAGTGAATGATGTAGCTACTCACAGTTTATGAAATCAGTGTCTTCTTGAAGTCCCAGTGATTGTAACATGGGTGACGTAATATGTGTATCGTTTCTTTTCATCACCTACGTATGTATGTGGTTTCACAACCGTACATCTAGAACGATGCTGTCATAACAACAACTGTCCCACCTCCCTGTATCAGTTTTTTTGTTTTACTTGTATTGTCTTTCCTGGTATTTGCTGAATACATGTGCATTTATGCTTAAACTATACAAAAATTGTATGGGTTATATCGTTTTGGAAACCTTCGCCATCGTGTGAGTAAACAGCCAGCCTATCATCAATTTGACTTCATAAAGGACAAAAAAATAAGAAAAGAGAAAAGCTGTGGGCCCATGATCAGCTCGCTGTCGCCATTTTTTGCAGTCGACACTGGCTGACATGGATCACACAGACACGAACCAGTCCAACCAGCACTGGCAAAATCTATCAACTCTAGAATAACATGTATTGCACAGACAGGCAGAGTCTTTCCACACTGGGCTCACACGGACCGCATTGGCATACAGAATCAGTTGGAAGATTATAGATGAATACCGAGAGAGAGAGAGAGAGAGAGGGGGGGGGGAGGGAGAGAGAGAGAGAGAGAGAGAGAGAGAGAGAGAGAGAGAGAGAGAGAGAGAAAACGGAAACGGAAAGTTTATTCATGTATAGGCCATTGCCCCTCATGAAGGGGTACATAACTTCTATACACAAATGCATAATTAACAACATATTTAGTATCTAATCAAGAAACCAGAACAGAACGCAACTTGAATGCTTTGTAAAGATAAATGGACAGTTGTTTCACAGTTTGTTTATGCTCTGTTGCCATTAACAATACAAGTCTAAATTTATTTGGATTTACATAAAATTTACTAGGTATATACTGTGTTCTTAAGTCATTCAGAACAGGACAACATAAGACAAAATGAACATCATCTTCTTTTTCATTTTTGCAAAGCGGACATTTTAAGTCAGCATTACTATGTGTTTTGTAACGTAAACGATGTTGCGCTATTTCAGAAATGCCAAATCGAAACCTCGTCAATACATACCTTAAATGTCTATCTAAATTCATCAGTAAATACATTTTTACCTCAGGCACCTTGCAAAACGTTCTGTAAAC
>JADBJO010003621.1:27500-36378 GCA_016801955.1 Conus betulinus | reverse complement strand
AGCTTTTGTTGTTGCTGTTGTTGTTGTTGTTGTTGTTGTTGCTGTTGTTCAATGTCAGTGTGTGTCAGTGCTGTACATGCACCATGATCTCTGTGCGAATAACCCATGGTGGATGGCAAATTCATTTCGGGTGGCGTGTTGCTCATCAGCTTATTAACATAGCTCTCCTGCTGATCACCATGCATGCGACAGAAATGTCAGCCATCTTCAGTTCCAGTTTCTTTCTGACATGCGCATAAAGCAGTTGACCTTGTGGGCAGAGGTCAGTGCTTTAGCAGCGACAGACTGATGCCAGCTTGTGGGCCTATCATCAGATACTGCCCCTCTGATGCCGCTCTTCACTCCTTGACTGCGTGAGCATGGAATCTGCAGCCTGTGAACGAACATGGCGTGGAAGTCAACACGACGGTGTCGAGATCACCTGATCAGCTGGGTCTTCGAATCTGATTATGGTTCTCCTGATAACTGGAGAACAGAAATGAGTACAAAGAACAATGAGTGTATTTTATGAATAAGCAGCTTCAAGACCAAGAAGATTCAGCAATGAGTGTTCGTGCTAAAGAGTGACATTAACGAGTTGTGCATCGCTAAACACTGGGTCCAACCATGAAGTGACAAAGTAAAGAGCACCTGACTCGCTTCACCCAGTTGAAGCATCTTGCTTCCCTTGACCCTCTAGCTGTGGTGGTTGGCTGTTGTTCTTGTTTCTGCTGCTGCTGCTGATCCAGTTGTTTCTGTTGTCATCGTTGTTAGTAGTAGTAGTAATAATAAAAGTAGTCTTAGTAGTTGTTGTTGTTGTTGTTGTTGCTGTCATGGTAGTTGTAGTAGTGGTAGTAACAGTGGTAGTAGTGGTGGTGGTGGTAGTGGTGGTGGTGCTGCTGCTGGTGGTGTTAAGAAAAAAAAAGCTAACCCACTTGACGTAACTTTTTCATCAGATTCATGCATTTTCTCATCCATTATTGGAACGGGTTCAGCTCATCATAACTATTTAACAGCAGAACATCAACCTTTGGTTTTTAATCTTCCTCCTCCAGACGAAAAAAAAACTACTAAATAACACACACACACACACACACACACACACACACACACACACACACACACACACACACACACACACAAGTTCATCGTGACGTTTATTTTGATTTAATGTTGACCACGGGCTATGTTCATGGTGCAGACATTTTCCTGTGCAACAGATCTTGTCACTGAAAACTCGCAGGATCTTAACAGCTTCTTCTCCTCGTTAGTCCTGAAGGTCACGTTGTCTGTTCCTGTAGACTCTGATTTTTAGCGTCTTTATAGCTACAACTTCTTCCTGTGTGAGGATTCATCCTTAATGCCTGACTTGAGTACAGTTCAGCAGAACTGGATCACCACGCTCCCACACAGTAGTGAACAGCACTCAGTACAGCAATTAAGGACACTTCCTTCAGTGGGACATTCCTTGTCTTGAGTAGTGATGACACGTCCTTGTTCACTGGTTGTTCGCTTTTCCAAAGTCTGGTATGTTTTATTCACACACACACACACACACACACACACACACACACACACACACTCTCTCTCTCTCTCTCTCTCTCTCTCTCTCTCTCTCTCTCTCTCTCTCTCTCACACACACACACACACACACACACACACACACACACACACACACACACACACACACTGACTGACTGAAACCAATTTATTGTCAGATTAACGCCTGGTTGTACTCACACACACACACACACACACACACACACACACACACACACACACACACACACACGGGCGCGCGCGCGCACGCACGCACGCACGCATGCAAGCACGCAAGCACACACACACACACACACACACACACACACACACACACACACACACATACAAGCTCGCACGTGCGCGCATTTTAATTCCGGGTGTTCTGCAGCAGTCTTTCAGTTACCCAGTCTTTACAGTTTCTTGTCAACGTACCGTTTGATTTCATCGTTCATGTTTGTTTGTTTGTTTGTTTTTTTTTTTCTACATTTTATCATCGGTAACAGGAGCCTTTTCGGTTCCCCATTCTACCCCCACCTTTGCACTCTACCTATGTCTGCCTTATGACCAGCGTCTTCTGTGTTTCAGCACCCGCCTTTTGTCACAGAGATCAAGGACCCTGGACTTGTTTGTTGGATGACACCTCCCAAGAACATTGTATGCAGTTTATATCATGGCTGCAAAGAATATTGAAGTCAGTGCTTCTACATCTGCATCGTGATCACCAAGGACAGTCAGAGGTGTGAACATTCACCCAGTCATGACATGAAGTGCTTTGGCCTCCTTGTGATCTCCATTTGTTTGTCAAACCCGAGTCCCGTGGGTGTTTCTTCTTTTTATTTTATTCAATTCCAGTATCATTCTCCATTCTCTGGGAAGCTTCCAGTGCTCGATGTGCTCACACTGGATCAGGAGCATTTCTCCACCAACATGTAACCAGTTCGTTTGGATATTAAGTGTTTGTACTTGGCCTTTAAATCTGAAACATTACTGGTGGGACCATCCCTGTGTGTGTGTGTGTGTGTGTGTGTGTGTGTGTGTGTGTGTGTGTGTGTGTGTGTGTGTGTGTGCATGAATGTGTTTGTGTGTGTATGAGAGAGAGTAATTCTGCATGTTTGTTTGATTAAAGTCAGTCCAGTGTTGACGTAATGGTGTCTGTCCACAGGATCCATGTCAGCCCACTGTAAACTTATTCTGTGTATGTGATCCATGTCAGCCCATTGTGTCAGCTGATTCTGTCTGCTGTATGATCCATGTCAGCCCATTGTCAACTGACTCTGTCTGCTGTATGATCCATGTCAGCCCATTGTCAACTGACTCTGTCTGCTGTATGATCCATGTCAGCCCATTGTCAGCTGACTCTGCCTGCTGTATGATCCATGTCAGCCCATTGTCAGCTGACTCTGCCTGCTGTATGATCCATGTCAGCCCATTGTCAGCTGACTCTGCCTGCTGTATGATCCATGTCAGCCCATTGTCAGCTGACTCTGCCTGCTGTATGATCCATGTCAGCCCATTGTCAACTGACTCTGCCTGCTGTATGATCCATGTCAGCCCATTGTCAACTGACTCTGCCTGCTGTATGATCCATGTCAGCCCATTGTCAGCTGACTCTGTCTGCTGTATGATCCATGTCAGCCCATTGTCAGCTGACTCTGTCTGCTGTATGATCCATGTCAGCCCATTGTCAACTGACTTTGCCTCCTTGTATGATCCATGTCAGCCCATTGTCAACTGACTCTGTCTGCTGTATGATCCATGTCAGCCCATTGTCAACTGACTTTGCCTCCTTGTATGATCCATGTCAGCCCATTGTCAGCTGACTCTGCCTGCTGTATGATCCATGTCAGCCCATTGTCAGCTGACTCTGTCTGCTGTATGATCCATGTCAGCCCATTGTCAGCTGACTCTGTCTGCTGTATGATCCATGTCAGCCCATTGTCAACTGACTTTGCCTCCTTGTATGATCCATGTCAGCCCATTGTCAGCTGACTCTGTCTGCTGTATGATCCATGTCAGCCCATTGTCAGCTGACTGTCTGCTGTATGATCCATGTCAGCCCATTGTCAGCTGACTCTGTCTGCTGTATGATCCATGTCAGCCCATTGTCAGCTGACTCTGTGTCTGTGCTCAATGTCAGCCTAGTAAGGACTACTTCTGTTTATCTGTAGGGGGCACGTTAGTCCATAGTCAAATACAAAGTTTTCACAATGAACTAACTTACGGGCCTACAGCTTTGTTTGATGATGTCACCTAATCAACCATTGGCTGACAATTGCACGCGCGCGTGCTCATCAGAAACACACACACACACACACACACACACACACACACACACACACACGCGCGCGCATGACGTACTTAAGCACAGAGAGGGGGAGAGAGGGGGGGGGGGAGGGAGATACTTTGTTTTGTTTTGGTTTGGTTTGGGGTTTTATGTTTGTTTTGTTTGTTTCTTTTTGTGGCATCAGTTATTGGATCAATGGAGCACCTAAGGCGGTCGCTTTTTTCCCTAAGGCTGAAATCCACCTCTTCATTTTTTGGTGCTTCACACTGTCCTCTTCATCTGCCAAATAAAAACAAAAAGCGGAAGGAAAAAAAAAAAAGAAACAATTTCCGCTACTATTTTTTTTTTTTTCTTTTTTTTTCCTTCCTCTTTTTTTCCTCCTCCTTTTCCAATCAGTCACTTACACACCATCCATCTTCTGCATGTTTTCTTACAAATGGACACATTTTTGCTGATTTTGGTGTTTGGGCGATTGATTCAAAGTGAATGGGTTTGTTGATGTTTTATTGTGTGGTGTACTGGGCACTCTCACTCTGATGCTGTGCTGCTTATACAAAGATGAACAACATAAATGAAACAAAAGATTTCATCATTTTCTGTTCTTACTGGGGTTTTTTTCCGAGAGAGAGAGAGAGAGAGAGAGAGAGAGACACTGAAGTCAGACAGACAGACAGACAGGCGGACAGACAGGCAGAGGTGAAATCGTGCAGATGTATGTAAAATGTGTTAAACCTCGGCTCACCAGTTGGCTTTTCTCCGATAAGGGCAGCTTCCTTTTTCCCCTGCCCTCCCCCCCCCCCTCCCTCCCCCTCTCTCTCTCTCTCTCTCTCTCTCTCTCTCTCTCTCTCTCTCTCTCTCTCTTTCGTCAGCACTTGCTAACCATACAGATCCGTGTCTTCCATTTACCGACGGACATTTGTGTGCAAAGTTAAGGGAAGAAAAAAAAAAGGAATAAGAACATAACTGCTACAGAAATGCGCAACAAACGTACAGACGCGTGACGAATGAGGTATGTAGTAGTGATCATAAGAAAAGAAAGATAGAATCGACGCCCATCGCTGTAAAACCTGAGCTACTAAACATTCCCATTCTTGACGAAAAAGGACAAAAAAAAAGGGGGGGTGTGCTCAGAGATGAGGTGCAGGTGCTCGAAGGGGAGATTCCAGGATATCCGAGTCGTTCTCTGGCAGAGTGGATATCCTTGAGAGTAACCTCTTCGAGCTGCAGCAGCAAAAGGAGCAGTTGTCCACTGACGTGAAGCAGCTGAAGACGGAGAACACTTCCCTTCGCTCCCAGCTGGCGGCAAGCAAGAAGGAGAACCAGGAGTTACTACGGGTGGTGCAGAATGATATGGAGCAGCATGGCCGCCTTTGGAATGTGCGGGTGCATGGAATCATCAGGAGGGGCAGCGACCGGCAGAGGAGTCTGTGACTGACTTTCCATATTGTGTGTTGAAATATTAGCAACGACTGTAAGAGAAAACACAGATATTAAAGGCATTACGGTGAATAATGTTGAACACAAGCTGACACAGTACGCTGATGACACTGAATTTTTACTGGCAGGAGACAGACAGTCTTTTGAAACTTGCATAGATGTACTTGACAGGTTCAATTCTGTCTCAGGGCTGCATATAAACTCGGGCAAAACTAGTGTGATCTGGCTAGGGAGTCGCAAAAAATCCACAGCTCGTTATATGGAACATTAGTTTTAAAACTGGAATCCGCCCGAAATTTCGTGTGTTAGGTATTTGGTTCACTAATGATTTAAAAGGATGTCTTGAAGTTAATTATTCAGAAAACTTGGCAGAAGTAAAGTATCTGTTCAAAATATAGGTCAAACGTCAGATCACACCTCTTGCCAGAGTTGCAATATTAAAATCTATAATTCTTTCAAAGCTGACTCATCTCTGGCTCTTTTACCAAACCCACCAGACATATTTTTTCAAACGTGTCAACAAATTTGTTATAAATTTATTTGGAACAGGAAACCAGACAAAATCAGTCGAAACATTTCACACAATAGTGTGAGGAATGGGTGCATTGGCCTTCCTGATTTGAAAACAATTGTCTTATCTTTAAAACTTTCATGGATTCGTAAAGCTGAGAAAACAAAACATAAATGGAAAAGTCTTCTGTTGCATAACTTTCCCAAGTGGGAACTTATTGATAAGTATGGACCAGAGTTTGTGTCAAAATTCACTAAATACAATCAGTTTTGGTCAGAAGTTCTGGAAGCATATAAGGTGTTTTACTACAAATGCATTCCTAAAAAATTCTGCTGAACTTCTTGCCGAACCCCTGTGCTATAAGAAACGGTTTCAAATAGGAAGAAAATTTATCGTCTCACAAGCATTGCATAACAAAAACATATATTTTGTGTTGCCCATTTCTTTGATGATAATGGGCAGTTCCTCACTTACACAAGTTTCAAAGATCAGTATGATATTGATATCAATTTCCTTACTTACGCTGGTTACAGATCTGCAATACTTGACTATGCAAACAAGTCTGGCATTAATATAAATAACAATACATACCGAAACTCATCATTGTGTTTTAAAACAACTGTTTGCAGTTTACAAAGGTTGTAGATTATATTATGATATATTGATTACAAATAAAGTAACGCCTAAATGCTGCGAAAAATGGGATGCCAAGCTCTCAACATCCCATGACTGGAAATCTTGTTTTTTTACACGCACACAAGAGATACAGGATGTAAAACTCCAATGGTTTCAGCTAAAAATAATACATAGATGTCTATGTACAAATATTATATTAAAGAAAATTGGTGTAAAAAATAATGACAGATGTGACTTTTGTGGAGAGTATAAAGATAGTATTGATCATGTGTTCTGGAAGTGTCATTATGTACAACTATTCTGGAATAATCTCACTGATTTAATGAAAGAAAGATGTATGAATGCACAAAATGTGCGGCTAACAGAGTCACTGATAATATTTGGTAATGATGCAGCAATTTCTAGTGATGTAATCTTTTTATTTTATAATTCTCTTCGCAAAATACTATATATACACTTGTAAAGTACGAAACAGTCTACCACAAGTAAGTGCATTTATACGGAAACTAAGGAATCGGTATAAAATTGAAGAACACATCGCATACTTTAAATTAAACCATGTAGATTTCACTGTGAAATGGTCAGTGTACAAACCATTATTTGTGAATGATTAAATTATTTAAACATCGCTCGATCTGTATCCTATGACCCATATTCACAAACTTAAACGCTTTGTCAACTTTTAGTAACCTGTTATGTTTTGATCTCTGCACACACAGACTACCTAATGTTGCAGATGAGTCTGTACATATGTCTGTTCTGACATCATTATTATCTCTTCTATTGATGGTTATGTTTTTGTTTTCTGGCCAGTGTGATTTACTTTGTGAAAGTAACTTATGTCAACATATTGATTGAATGTAATCCATCCAAGCCGATGGGGGTGTGGAGTCGGGTGATCTGGGGGGCTGGGTGGGTTTGGTGATGATGGGGGGCCTGACAAACAATCCCCCCCCCCCCCCCCCCCCCCCCCCCTACAGCCCCCTGAATTTTTCTCCACCCCCTCCCCCTCCCCTCCCAGCCTTAGAAAGAAATTGAAATTCGCGAACGTGGTTATCATTGTGAGCTTGATGTCATTTAGAGTTGCGTCTTCGTAGTGATGGCGGGTTTATAGAAATACGTCATTATACTGATGACGAGTCTCTGTAATGCGTCACTGTTAATAACAAACATCGATAAAGGCAATCGCCGAAATATTTGCAGTCCAGAAAAGTGTTGCTGTTTTGTTTTTTTATTGTGTACGACTTATATATATATATATATATATATATATATATATATATATATATATATATATATATATATATATTATTATTATTATTAGGCATTTTAGTGGTATTTTTGATAATAGCTCCTCACGTTGAGCACTGTGGCCTGATGAATTTTAAAATGGAGGAAATCAATTTTAGACAATCAACAAAAAATACTATATCTCCAACCCGCAATTCTACTTAAAAAAGATTAATAGAGCAAACTGAAAAATTCGTACGAAACATGAGATGGAAAGCGTTTTTTCTTCCTGAACCTGAATGCAAAAAAAAAAAAGAGGACAAAAACACATATGGCTTCAAATCATGGCGATCTCCACCGGCCATAGATGAAATGAAATCTTTTGAGGATAAAATGAAAAGAATGATAGCCAATATAGAATTAAAAAAATCAAACAACGATTTCCAAACATCATTAAAAAATGAATAAAACAAATACAAAATGAAAAAAAAAAATTCGTGAAGGCTGACAAAACCAGTAATTACTACAAAATGGAACCAAACAAGTACTCACAACTTCTTGATAAAAACATTCAGAAAAACTACAAAAAAGCTGATAAAACCATACACAACAACATCCGAAAAAAAGAAAAAGAACTTGTACACCACATGGATCTAGGTGACAGGGTGGAAACAACAGCAATAAAAGATTCCTTAACACCCAACATGTAGACTAATAAACCCATCTAAATCTGAACTGGGCAAAATAAGTAAGAAAATCTTAGAAAAAGCCATAAAAAACATAAAATCAAACACTGAACACAACCTCTGGAAGAACACATATGAAGTTATCCAATGGTTCAAAAAACGTAACAAACAGAAGAACACAGTATTCATCACATTCGACATAGTAGACTTCTACCCATCCATAGATGAAGAGCTACTCACTAAAGCTCTGAAATTTGCTAATAAACACACGGACATAACAGGGTCAGAAAAGGAAATCATTCGTCACACAAAAAAAAACTTTACAGCAGAAATGAAACATGGATCAAGAAAACGAATAAAAACTCAACATTTGATGTGACCATGGGATCGTACGACGGTGCCGAAACATGCGAACTGGTCGGACTGTTTATGCTATCCAACATCCAAAAACAACTCGGAAAGAAAGTCGGACTGTACAGAGACGACGGCCTCGCCGCGCTAAACAACACAATCCAAGAACCATCGAAAATAAGAAAACAGAACTATGCAAAATTTTTCAAAACCAAAACTTAA